>KQ435774.1:1067872-1079588 GCA_001276565.1 Melipona quadrifasciata | reverse complement strand
CATTTATAACTAAAAACCGATTTATTAGCTGAGAAACGAAACGCTATCTGACATCTAAAGATGGTGAAATTCCACTTCGAACAAGTATCACACTGCAATGTTTTAATTGAAATATCTCCTAAACTTATAGCTTTTCAGTATAAATAGTTTAATACCTTTCTGCAGAAAATCTGAATTGAAAAAAATAAACGATCTCACTTCATCTTCAAACGTCTTCTATGCATCGAAATTAAAAAAATATCGATCACATCAATTGATGTTTTACTTAACTTTTATCTAAAATACTTTTTGAAAATATTTCAACTTCCCGTCTCAAACGACTCACCCGGTGTATATAATGGAAGAGACGCGCGTACCCGCCGCTAAAGGACGAACCAGTTAGTTCGCTTGGTTTTAGAATTAAGATCGATCGATCGTGGTTAAACGAGGCTGTACGGCGTTTCAAACTCGCGAAATGGAGACGAGAAAGGCTGCGAGGAGGCAACGTACACGCGTCGAGAGTGGATCGTCTGTTAATGGAGGCAGCCGAGTGGCGGTGAAATGAAATTTCAAGGAACCAACGAGATCGTTGCCGCTTTCAGGGAATAATTGCACTCCGGACAGGTTATTTGCGCGGCAAAAGTCGGTTCAACTCGACTTCCGGCGGTTCGACTCGACACCAACTCGTACATCGATCTACGTACCGTGACAGATCCGTCGGTGAAACCTGTCGGCGTTCGAAACGGATTCAAAATTGATTCGTACGTGAATTTCACCCGAGTGAGAGACGTCGGCGATCTCGATACCCGCGCCTCGACGTCGATCTTTCTTCGAAGAATGTCTTCTACGCCTCCGCGCGATTTGCAATTCAACGCACTTTCCACGGTACCGACCATTTACAAACCTCTCCATACCGACCTCCACGTTTTTCAACACGACGTCGGCAGGAGATACAGCGAGAAGCGCAGATGTAAAAAATGAAAACTCGCCGATAATTTAAACTGATACAACTTTGTAGAAAAAGTATCAGTTGGTCTCGTTTTAAAAGCAAGAAGCTTGTCAATTTGTTCTATTCGAAAATGATTTTACATCGCACAGCGAGTGGGAAACTGAAGAAACATATTTTCCTAGAAAATTGGAAATTCAAACGCGTGTAAAAACATTAAAAAATTTTTGTCATGCCTTCGACATCTATTTGATTTTGAAGATTGAAATTTTTTCTTTACAACAATCTTTTAAAACTCTGTGCGATTTTTTTTTCTACCATTTTATTGAATTTGAAACGTTAGGGTTAGGTGACAAAATGTTGGGATTTTCGAATTTCTGTAACCCTAATGTTCAACATTCGATGAAACGGTAAAGAAAAAATTGTGGAACAAGTTTTAGGAAATCATTATGAAGGAGAAACTTCAATCTTCGGAATGATCTAGTCGCGAAAAGAAATTTTTAATATTTTTGTACACGTTTGAATCACGAAAAACGTAGGCTTCTCAATTCGCCAATTTGAGAATGAGTTGTAAACAGTGAATTTTTTGCATTTCTTCAAATGAACATTTAACTTTCTAAATTTTTTCTTTAATTTAAAGTTTCTTTCGTTTGGAAGCTTGTTCAGACCTTTAGACTTTTCTCGCGTCAGAAATACACTTTTAGAATAATAAGAATTATGCTTGGATAAGAACCCAAAGAAAACTCTTATACTACCTGCTAAAAAAATGTAAATGTTTTTGCGCGTATGTGCGAAATCGACACATTCGCAAAGGAAAACAGAATTTTCTTTTTCTCGATCAACGTCGGACGCGTGACCTAAATTTACGCGACGCAAGAGAGAAAAAAATGGCGCTGTCGAGCGTGTTCGCGTGCGACGCGCCGTCGTCCTGCTTGGACAGCGTGTTTCAACGGCTCGTCGATCCGTGTCTATCTCGATCCGCGCCCCGGAACATCGCGCGTTTCGCCTCGAGAGGCGAAATATCGCGAAACGAAACAACCGCGAAGTAATTACCTGGCGCACGATCCTCCGATGGTAATCGAGAGCCCATTGATCATTCGCTCGCGCGCAATCTGTAGATCGCAGTTCGCCGCGCGCAATGTACGCAACGTCGATCTCCGAGCGGGTCGCGGCGGCTCGGTGGAAAGTGAAAATGGCTGACTCCCGTTTCGAAGCGACGCGAGGCCCGTCATAGCCGCGTGGCACGCGTGACAGCCACGACGCGTCGATAATGATCCACGCGACTGTAATTAGCTGAGGATCGGTGGCTGCGCGGACCGTCGATTAAGACCCGAGAAAGAAACGCACACGTTCGAGAACGGCGGACGATGCCGCGCGCCGCCGTAATGATCCTCGTGCACGCGCTCGCAATTAATAACGCCAAGCGGGACCAGCGCGCGTTCACCGTCCTTCGACGCTCGCAGGAAAAGTTTCACCGGCGATGAACTCCGACCTCGACGCGCCGAGCTTTCTTATTTCCCTTCCCCTCGGCCACGTGACTCTTGTTATTAGGTTCACTTGGACAAGTTTCCGCTTGCTTTTTCTTTAAAACTTACGGCTCTATCAACGCAGAAAAATTAAGTATTTGCCTTCGTTGGCCACTTTTCAGGCAACAAATGAATCCCAAAAATTGATAAAAAAACAAATTGTTCTTCTTTCGAAGCGATCCATTCATCGAGACAATTTTTGATATCCTCCGTAAAATAGATTAATCTGTCTGTGTCGTTCTTATCTGTATCTTAAAGTGCACGAGAAACTGTAATATCTTGACTGACGTAATATTTTGACGAAATAATTTGCATTTTAGCTGAAAAAACGATACAAAAATCGACGGATAACAACAAAGTCGAAACGCCTTGTGTTACGTAACTCAGCTTTCTAACAGGACGATTTCCTCCGCTACGATTCGACGATTGATTGATAATTCAAACTTCTGCAGATGACCCAGACATTGCTCTTCCATTAGAGAGAGCTATCGCGAAACTCTGCCAATAGTTGTCGCACAGTCGCGAGAAAACGTACACGATGTGCCACAGCTTCTAGTGGCAGAAAGAAAATACTAATCTTATCATCGCGCGCACGGAACAACCTTCTGCTTTCTACGGTTTGTGGATGTTCTTGTCCGATCCAATCAACCTTCTGATCAATCAGTCAGGACAGAATATTTGCCTCCGTCATCTTTCAAGGTCAACAACCTGAAAATTATCTCTCTCTCAAAATTATTTTTTCTCTCACATTGGCAACGCTACAGCTGATTCCTCAACTAGACCGTGACAACCGATAACTTCATCTGTCACCGGTTCGAATCGTCAAAATCGGAATATCGGAATATCGGAATATCGGGACGACTCGCAGAGTACACTGAACCATCGTCGTCGTCAAGGATCGTCCGATGCAATTTATATTCTAGCCAGCTAGTGTTACTCTCCCGACAACCGGTAGTCGCACTCGATTGCAGTTGACATCCTTTGCCTGGACACCGAAGCGGCGACTGCTTCATATTCCTCGATTTACGTTCGTTCGTTAGCCCGACTCGTAGAACCTGATCCGCGCGATGACATTTTCTGAACACCCTAGAAGCAGCAGCAGTGGCCGCGCGAAACTGCCTCGTCTAACGACCAAGGAATCCGCGTTTTCCTTCGCGCACCATTTACCTCGCTAACGACACGCGACTCGCGCGCGAATTCCTTCGTTTTCTAATCGTTCAAATCTCCTCTCCTCTCTTCGCCTCGCCGCGCCTCCCGCTAAACTTCGAAATCACGCACCACGACGACGACGACGATCGAAAGTTTGCGTTCTTTCCTGCATTTTTTTCGACAGAAAACTTCATCGTCGATGGAGTCCGTTTTCGTAGGAAACTCTCTCTTTCTTTCTCTCTCTCGCGTGCAATGTCGAAAGGAGCTAATTTCATGGTAGTAGCCGAAGCAATTAGTGCCTAACATTGTGGCGTGTATTAACGGCAATTTACAATACGCGGCGGTAGTACCGCTACGTTTGCCTCTATCGCCGATCGAGACCCAGTTCCATAAATCGACGCATTAGCGGCCGAATTCATCCTCGCGCACGCGATACTACACGCCGTTTTCGCGCCGAGCAACGCGAGTCTCTAGCGTGTTTATAACTGGTTGAATTTAGATTTTTTTTTTTTTTCTTTTTTTTTTAAGTAAAAGAATCAAAGACACGAACGATTTTAATTGCCGCTCTCTTTTCGTTGGAACATCACACACGTCACTGTCTGCCGATCGGAGATCGGAATCCAAATCTGGAAAGCAAAATGCTACTCCACAGAGTTAATACGGGCCAACGGAATCCAACTGCGAGAAACAGCGAGCAATGCCAACTTAGAAATCAATCCCAAAACGATTAATAAACGAAGTAAAAACGCTAAGAACCATCGTCACTGACGTAACCAACGTCGAGAATAATAATTCGATGATTGTACTCGATGACAATGAGCGTCAACTGTCTCACTTCCTCTATCCTCGAGAATTTCTCCTTTTGAAATTTTACGCCGTTGTATAATATTACATTACGTCATATAGCATACCTATATGTTCGTTACAACTATCAGCAATTATAAAAAATTTTTTGTGATTTTAGCCGTTAGCTAAATTTCAATTGCAAAGAATTAAACGGACTAGCCTGCATATTATATTTAAAATTATACGCGCGTGCCATTGTACCACGTTAGATACTTCCAATTCTCTGGAATTAGAATTGATTGCAACGTGTGTTCTTAAATAAATGAAAAAGAAAGCTCTCGACAGCTCCGTCAAGCATTTTTTTCAATCAACGATGACTGAACGCGTTGAAATTAAACGATATTCCATCGTTCACGCGTTTAATGTTTAATGATCATTAAACAATCAAGGTAGAAAAAGTTAGAATAGTATCTGCGTGTTATTCAACGTAATGCGTCTTCTCGGACGACCATTTTTCGTCAAACGAAATCGGAGATTCAATCGGAGGATGATAGCCAAGTTCGTGCCAGCCTTTTTACCCGCAACGACAATCACTCGTTATTTCAACAACGTTCGCGGACGGTGCAATTTATATTGCTTGAGTCGCATTATCCCCGCGGTGACCCGACGCAATTGACATGACTTTAGTTGGAAATGCATCGGCTCCTCACAGCGTCATCCTCGTCATCCGCCGCTTTACCGTTGGCCCGTCATTACGGGAGACACAAAGCCTCTCGAGTACCACACGCTCTCCTCTCTCTTGACCCTGCTCGCCTCTTGCCATTTCCAATATTTCCCCTCTTCCCCTCTACCCTTTTTACTTTTCCACGCGACGTCCAACAGGTTTCTCGACGGTGGTCCGGGGCCATTAAACGCGTTATATGTGTTGTTCGCGCGCGTTAGCGAGACTAGATCGTGTTTAAGAAAGTTTGTGGACTGTATATTTTTCGTAAAGAGTTTTTAAGATTGGTGCAGGGCACAATGCCAGAAGAATTAATGACAATCTTTCGATTACTTCATTGGAATGGGTCTTTGAAGGCAATGAGAGAAGGACAATGTAGCAGACAGGAAGTAGTTGCTCATTATAGTCATCGAGTTTTAGATGATGATATGCGTAGTCAAATGGCATTGGATTCGGCAGGAAGAGAACATGAAAGCGGTGGCGGCGTTGTTGCCATGGAATTGGCATTGGCTGAGAGAGAACTCGAAGCAGCACGTCTTGCTGGAAGAGAACTTAGATTTCATAAAGAAAAGAAAGATATATTAATGCTTGCACATGCTCAAGTATGCCCTCAGTGATTTTTACAGGGTGAATGTGCATTTTACGTGCAAAAAAGATATAAAACTAGTTTTACAAAAGCTGGCATTATTTCATTTTTTAATGACATGCAATATCACTGTATTGTGAAATGCTTTATTGTTGTCTAGCATTGAGACACAATCGATTCCGTCCTTTTTTTTACGAAGTATTTTTCGTAATAATAGAATACTAATGAAATTATAAATTTAATGTATTTTTAAGAATATTTTAAATGCGAGACTGCCATTATAAACTGCGATAGAAAGATACATACAGGACAAATCGTTCAAATCAAAAAATTAATTATTAATCGTGCATAGACATATTTTGATACAAAATCTTGTCTTGATTTCTAAAATTTATAAAGTCGAATCTCCTCGAATTTCAGAAATTTTCCAGAAAGAGTGAATTTCGCTGCAGGGAGAGAATTGCGATTTAGACAATAGATAACAGATGTACGTAACTTGTCTGTCGCGGAAAACACGTCAAAACGTCAAATCGCGAAATGGAATACGTTTCAAGAAGTCCGACCGTGTCGTCTTCGTTGAATATTTTCTGCGCGGAATGGGGCAGAAAGATCGGACTGATAAAAACAGCAATCGTCGTCGACTTTTTACCGACAGCTTTTTACACTGCTGTCGCGAGTGAGTTTCGTAACAAGCTGGATAGTGTAGCGATACCCCTAATCGCATATTCGATTACACGAAACACACGTTTCACGCGCCTTTTTTTACCCGCAACAATTACATAATATTACACACTGTCGTTTCAAGTGAGTATCAAAGTCACCTTTTACGCCACCTCATAGCTCAATAAACCAAAACGTTTACACGTTAAATTAACCACTTCCTTTTGATGTTGCGTGTTAAAATAGTGGTACGACCAAGTAAGATATACCTAAAGAATTTTCAGACTCGATTTTTTCGAAAACAGAGAAAGTTTTATTCTTCGTTTCATCGCTGCGTTTAATCGCTTCCTAATCGGTTGTATCGTCTCTTAAAACGATTCCAAGACTCGCAAAAAATTCGATGCGTTCGAAAAAAAAGAATTATTCTGTCTCCAATTAACTCTTAAGTATTCTTCAGTTAACTCACTGTTTTTCAGATCCTCGCATTAAAGGAAAAAAAGGCTCAAAGTTCGCCAAGTAAACGAAAGAAAATACTAATGGAACGATCCATCAGTCTTAATTATCCCGCGATTATTCTAGACCTTGATGGTTCTACGCTGCACGATCGTCATGCCCGATAAAAAGTATCGGGAAATTAACGATTTTGATTATTAGCGAAGCAGCGCGAGCACGTTCGAAACGAGCGATTTGCGCTAATCGGTTGGCGAGAGATCGCGCGAATTACGGACTCTCTAGGCTCGGGACTTGGTACTTCCGTCTATGTATGCAAATGTTATCTGAAGACGGTCGCGTCGACCGTCTGGCGGAGCACGATCGAGAGCGGAAATCAAATATCCGTCGGTTTGGCGGACGATTTAAAACGATCGTTTATCTCGGGCAGGAATAGTCGCCGTGTTTTAAATATAATTATCGACTTGACGGAGTTTAATGGATTGCCGCTCCCGGCTTTCTCGCGCGGAATATACTACACATTGTATTTATATTCTATACACCGAGTTAACGAGGACCCAACAGCGGTGGCACTGTTGCGCGCAAAAGCGTTAAGGATAAATAAAACAGCATAAACGGGATGAAAGTAAATGCATAATGCATGTAGTAAGAGTAACGATAACTGCCTGCTCTATTTCACGTGCGAGGACGGCCGTCGTCACGAACGAGACGGTCGGAGGCGATTTCAAAAAATACGAAATTACGACGAGGCATTCGCGACGGTGTCGTGTCGTTACGCCTGACGTTGGATATTAAATTTTAGTGGAATTCGATCTAACGATCCGAGGTAATTGGAATGAAACGAGAAATGTATAGAAAGGTATTTTGTACGATGAATGACAAATGTACAGGGGGGGGAAAGAAAAGTTTGTCCGTAGCTGTCGTAGTAGAATATGAATTCTATACTTTCGATTTGATGGAAATACATGTCACACATTGTTTTGGTATTTCAACCAAATATAATACTATAACATTAGGAGGACCGGAAAATAATGTCGTATCGTATAAATATTGTACCTTCGTATATACGATACGAAGTTTTGTGTCAGATGTGTAATACATACGTACACATCATTAATTGAAAAGCTTCCGTTGAACGCCGTGCCGATAGCGCAGACTATCTAAAGTGCAAATTAGAGAAAACGCGTAATAAATAGGAATTCTTACAGTTCCTTTCGCGGGGCGATGTTAAACGACACCGATAGGTGCGAAATTATTTTCATACGCCAGTGCGAAACGCAGCTTCTTGCTCGATTTGCTCCAAACATCATCGAACGTCCATTGAAAAATAACACAGAAGTATTCAGGGACCCGTCACGAGTGAATTATCATCTTCGCTGACAGAGAATGCGAATGAAGATATGCCTGAAGATCTTTGTCTTTAATACGAATCCCAGCGTATTCCCCCGAGGTAAAGACAGAACCATCAAAAGTTCCAGAGAATCTATCAAACCCTTCGATGCGTGATGAACCAAATCAACAGGCAGTTAACCCTTTGACTATTTGTATATACGTCCTCGAAATTTTTCTCACTACAACACATTTACCGTTTTACTAATTGTAAATTGATCTGGCACAAAATTTATCGTTTCACGTAACATGGGTCATAGCTGCAAGTATGGCTGAATATTTTCATTAATATTGCTCGGTCTGAATCTTACGTGTGTAAGAGGGGCGTTTTCTGATACTGTACAAAATTTTATTTTATCAAAATTATTTTTATGTAATTAATTTTATTTAAATTATCTTTTTTTAATATCACTACTTATGAAATATTACCTCTAATATACTCTCGTATAATCGCATCGTGAATCGACTCGTAGAAATTCATTCCTACGCTACGTATGTTCCTAAGTGTTTGTTTGTTTCAATTTGTTCAATCAATTTTGTAATTTTATTCGTTCGTTATTTTATTGTTCCAAGTAACATAGCGTATAAATACCTAAAAATATTATAGGCCAGAAGAAAAGAAAATGTGACAAGTAGCAGCGAAGCTGGTCGCTGAGACTGACACGCGAACATCGCGCCGCATATATAATACATATATAATACATTGATGGTTCGATAACGTGCGAGAGTCGACAGTCAAATGGAAAGAACAAAAGCCAAGGAAAGAGCTTGAAACGAAACGACAAAGATTTGCAATCAAGGATCCCAGCAAACGTCAGAAGGAGACTGTCAATTTTCACGAAGAATCCGACAGCTTCTCAGGCAAAGAGCTCAGCAACTTCTCGCGTATGATTCTCGCGATGAAACGCGAGAGGATGGTACACCTGTTGCCCGGTCGCGTTGTCAGCGAGAAGCGAAGCGTAGGATCGAAGCACGATAGTGATGGTGGAAGGGGGAGTGGGGAGAGAAGAGTAGGAAAGTGATGGTCCATAAGGAAACGGAGAACGAAGCGGTCTCTTCGTCCCGTTTAATACGTTTTGGCCCGAATGTTAGAAGACGGAATTTCGCGTGTTAGGAGACGGATATTTATTATGAGACGCATATTTATTATGTCGCCCCGTTTAATACGTTTTGGCCCGAATGTTAGAAGACGGAATTTCGCGTGTTAGGAGACGGATATTTATTATGAGACGCATATTTATTATGTCGCCAAATGTGTCTACGTGACTTCTCGGAGCTAGCCACGACCCCCTTTGTTTATCCCTTAAGAGGATCTTTCTTAGAATATTCTAACTCTGCCTCTCAGGGTAAGATAAAGGTCCCATAGATAGGCACGTGCCAAGGCATCTGGCACTTCTCCGCAGGTTAGAGTATTCCAAGAACGTAGAGTATCCTGTTCTGATCCAGAACATCAACAATTTTAAGGGTAGATCGCCACTTGGAGAATCATCCAGCGTTCATTGCTGCTCATCCACACAATCAGTCTGATTGCCCCCCTCTAGGTTAGGTATATGTACGAGCGTAATGGACGAATGGGCAGCTGTTGGCAGGGGTTTAACGCGCGGGCTTGGGTGGTCCCGGATAGATACGTACTCACGAGAGTTATACGTGCTCGCGGCGCTACGTATTCATAACCTTATCCACGCTCCGTAGAAAATAATGCCGCGCGCCATTCATTATGTATACTGCATACGTACGTGTACGTGTACGTGTACGTGTGGGAGACGCCGCGGCCGCGGTAGTCGTCTGTGCATCTCTGAGCGGAGACCGCATGCGGCGGGCACTTTTCCCGCGAGCCGGACTCGTTCCGTCGAAAGGGAACGCGCGTACTTCGTGCCTTCGGCCCGGTTGACGCGATCATCACGATCCCGGTGCACTCGCTGGAATCGATGAATGCCAGATACCGGCGATCTGGCGATCGTCTCTCTCTCTCTTTCTCTCTCTCTCTCTCTCTCTCTCTCTATCTCTCTCTCTCTTTTTCTCTTCCTCTCACCGACTTAATAAATCACGAACGTGCACCGGGTGTACGTGAGAAAGAGGATGTAGAGTGACTTGCGGAAGACCACGTACTACCAAAGCTATTTCGGCTATTGAGACTAATAGAAATAAAACAAGAGTCAAGTCGCTCGATTATGATTTTCAAAAAAAGTCGCAATTATCGTTGGTGTCTTGAAAATCGCTATTGAGTTTCTTTCCTTTAAAACAATTTGCGAACAACAACCAACACGTTGTTCATAACCGAACTTTTCGAACGATTCATCCTAATCTTCAATTCCTAATCTTCAGTTTTCACGTTCCTTTGCCCATCTGCAATCTTTTCACTTCAGGGGGAAGTTTTGACAAAGATTGATAATGATTTTTTAAGGCTAGTTTCTGAAAGTCGCCGCTTCACAGTTACAAAAACCTCTGACTGTGAGTCCTAACACTTTATCTTTCTCTTTATCGCTCATGATGGAGGTTGCCACTCACTAACGACCGACTCGTAATTTGTTCGGCACGGATTCGTCGCCAGTGCCTATTTATCAACCTGCTAAGCTCGATATAATTACTTGTAAACTAACATTCGTATGATACGTGATGATACTCTTCACGAAATGAACTACTTTTTTTTTTTTTTGATATTTCTTTAAAGTGTGATACCACTGGTAACAATCACCCTAAAACGTAACAAAATAACATGAAAAAAAATAGGCTTCCGACAGATAAAGTGAGATTTAGGAGTAGAAGTATATATGTCTGACGAATCTCGTCTAAATCCAATCTTCCATCATAGATTCATTTTAGAATTTTCCTGCGACGCTTTCTTCTCTTTCCTTGGAAAACGATCGAGTCGCGCATTTAATGATCGTCGCGCGTTTCTCCCCTCGCAGCGTAGCGGCGAAAGAATCCTCACGAAAGAGTACAAAGACCTTACGTACGCGCAACTTCCTTTCAATGACCCCTCTATTCGCAAGTCTTTCCTATCTGAAATCTTTCCCATGACTCGAGAAGGAAAAAATCCATCTCATTTAGATTTAGAGGAGCACAAAATTCCCTCGCGGTATCTCGTGCGCATCTTCCTCGCGGAGAACCGCGCCGGTTCACTTTCACGATTTCGCAAATATCGACGATATTCCGTTGCGTTTGATTCACCTGTTCGTCTCCTTTGTTAACATATCATATTATATATTAATTTTATAGTATTGAGTTTCGATCCACGTTAAATTTTTCACAAATGTATCAATTTTTTCAGAGACCTCGATTTCTTTACAGTATGCGAAGCAGACTATACGTCTCCTCCCCCCTCGATACTTTGACTTCATTGCTGCCCTTCCTGATGCTTACAATGAAGTCACGTTGAATCGTTGAATCGCAACATAAACCGGCGCTTCGTCGCTTTGTCGCACCGCGCTGTACCGATTTAATAAATCACGAAAGCGCCGCGCGTTTAACACGCGCATCTGTCCCATCGATAACGTATCGCAGATACGCGCACAAATCCTCGG
>KQ435774.1:1046315-1063996 GCA_001276565.1 Melipona quadrifasciata | reverse complement strand
AAAGAATATCTATCGAGGAAGAGTAGGTACTCACTCGATTTCTTCAACAATTGCCTCTCATCGAATAATCGGAGAATCCATCCATCTCCACCCTCGCGCAGGGCGACATCTGCCTCGGATGATAGATCGCCATGCATGCAACGAGGTGATTATCAGCGCTGGTCTTGAATTACTCTTGAATTAACTCTCCGTCGACCCTTTGCGCGCGCTGCGTCTATGGGGGTCGCGGAAATGAAACAAATGGAATTTTGGTGTACGCTGTGGATGTGCACCAGAAAATTCACGAGGTAATCGGAAAGCACGACCATCGAAAGCCGAGCGAGGAACGAGAGGAGGAGGGAAGCTCGCTGGTGCGTGGCGACACGAGTCCAGGGCTAAGTCAACGCACTCCGATCGAACGAACGCAACGTGCGTGCTATGCGGAATCTATGTACCTGTCATGCGCCCTATGGCCAGCGATGAGAGCGATAAAGTCCCATTATTTCCCAAAATTCCCCGAAAACTGCCATAGATAGTTGTATGAGAATGTGAGAATAAAAAAGAATAAAAAAAAAAAAAATAAAAAAGAATGAAAAAATTGCACGACTTGTACCCCAGTACGATTCGTCTCACTGAAAGGCCCAGAAGTAACTAGAAAATGAAAACTTACGACTCTTTTGCCATAAAATTTTATTGATATGCAAACATTTCAATCGATTGCTCAGTGCCAGACAACGCTACTGCTACTCGACGTCTATCCCACGCCCCCTCGCGAATCACGTGACTCAAATCAACCAATCGCTAATTTTCGTTGCATTAGCGTTGCACCTAAAGAGGCCCGATTTTCTGGGTTATTCTCGCTAAAATCACTTTCAGTGATAAAAAGGTGTCTTCGCTCTGTTCAATTTAGAATTAAGCCTAATTAGCTATACTCTTTCGGTCGTAACAACTTCGATAATTTCCTACTTTCCCGTAAATCTTGATTTTTCGATTTGGTCGTTTCGAAGGATCATTGGCGAGGTCTCTGCGCGGACCTCCGAGCTAATCATTTCCTTCCGACCAGTCGAAAGCTTAGTTACTTTATAACTTACGTGGCAAGGGAACACAAACAATATTCTCGCAAACAAATTGCGGACAAAATGAAACCTCAACTTTTGAATTATAAAAATATTCATTATTTTCATAAGTTTCTCCAAGTGAATGTTAATAAATTTTCTCGAATATTTGTTTGCAAAAACTATATTGTCGCAAACAAATTACGGATAGAATGAAATCAATTTCTGCAATATAAAAATATTCATTATTTTCACCAATTTTCCCAAATAAATGTTAATAAATTTTCTTAAATATTTGTTTATAAAAACAATATTCTCGCAAACAAATTGCGGACAAAATGAAACCTCAACTTTTGAATTATAAAAATATTCATTATTTTCGCAAGT
This sequence comes from Melipona quadrifasciata, assembly GCA_001276565.1. NCBI lineage: Eukaryota > Metazoa > Arthropoda > Insecta > Hymenoptera > Apidae > Melipona > Melipona quadrifasciata. The sequence continues at coordinate 1,062,575 of KQ435774.1, read as the reverse complement.
TTCTCCAAGTGAATGTTAATAAATTTTCTCGAATATTTGTTTGCAAAAACTATATTGTCGCAAACAAATTACGGATAGAATGAAATCAATTTCTGCAATATAAAAATATTCATTATTTTCACCAATTTTCCCAAATAAATGTTAATAAATTTTCTTAAATATTTGTTTATAAAAACAATATTCTCGCAAACAAATTGCGGACAAAATGAAACCTCAACTTTTGAATTATAAAAATATTCATTATTTTCGTACGTTTCTCCAAGTGAATGTTAATAAATTTTCTTAAATATTTGTTTATAAAAACAATATTCTCGCAAACAAATTGCGGACAAAATGAAACCTCAACTTTTGAATTATAAAAATATTCATTATTTTCATAAGTTTCTCCAAGTAAATGTTAATAAATTTTCTCGAATATTTGTTTGCAAAAACTATATTGTCGCAAACAAATTACGGATAGAATGAAATCTCAATTTCTGCAATATAAAAATATTCATTATTTTCAAATCTTTTTCGTTGAACGAATAACTACTTATATACGGACAACTTGCAACAGTGACTACACACGTAGCGATCGAATAAACCTCCAAAAATTTGAGCTAAAGACTCATAGTCTCTAGCACAGATCCTACCAAACTAGTTTGTTGAAATTGTCGCGCATTTATTATTTGGAATTCAACGAAACTCTCGCCGTGACGAGACATCGTAAATTTGAAAATTGTACACCTCGTTGTAACAATGAAATCAGAAACACGGGATAAATTTAATGGCTGATAATCAAAAGGGAAACGGAATGTCGTCTAATTGTTGGAATCTAGATGTAAGAAATATAACAATAATGCTAGCAAAATGATAGGTTTATGGGACCCGTTACTTTGATGGATTTCAAATTTCACAAGAAAAATTCAGCAGACAAAAACTGTTTATATTTTATATTTTACTCCTTACGTTGACCTTGTCTGTGACCGTTTGTGCGTTCAACGACAATATGTATTCAAATTCATATTTTTTTGAGCCATCTAATTTCGAAATTCTCTATGTAACATTTTTATCTTCTTACATAGGTATAATACTCAATTTGACACAAAAATCGAGAGTTAATTCTAGTAAATTTGCTTCGCTGGTGAAATCATTACTTCGATAATATACGTATATAAACCTCAATAACCAAAAGTCTCTTATTTATTTATGATTTAAAAAATGGGGATCCGCTTTCTTCTCGAGTACAATGCCTGAGAGATCAATTTGTGCAAATTCTCAGATTTATACACTTTGACAAAAAAAGAAACGAAACAATCCAAGCGTTTACGCACAGATAAATTTGCATACCTATAATATCTATCGTAACATCTTGGATCAACTTTAACAATATATCTATAATAAATAAATATAGAACAATTATAATAAACGTGGAACAACTTTGTAATAAAAGTTGTATAATATAAAAAATATGTGATAAAAAGCCCGTTACAAACCTGAAGATACTGCAATAGATGGACGACTGTATTGGCACAAAGATTGGTTCATAATATTTTAATATAAATATAAAATATATTTAATATAAAATATAAATATTTTCTCCGTAACGCGTGCGATTTTGCGAGATCTTCAAACAAATAGTACGTAGCTCTCCTGTTTTCGAAATATTCACGTAGCGATATTTCTGATTTCGTCGATCGACGATCCTTGATGTTTCTCCTTCCGCGACCCTTGTCGACATTCAAGCGTGAGCAGTATAACGTACCTTCAACGTTCTTGATCGTTTGGCAAATTACTGAGCTACTGAACACACGCGCGCGACTGGAAAAGTACATCGCTTCGCCTTGCTTTAGTATTTATATAGTTTTTCGAATGTTTGCGAAAACGACCTTCTTTACGACGTTTTTTCTCTCTATGTTGTCACCTTCGTACACATGTGTGTATACAGTTTATTATTGTACGTTTCGAGGAGTCTTCTAAAAATAGAATATCCTTCGTCTTACCCTTGGCACTGTATATTTCGCAAATAAAAACACGCGACTTAACACTGGAAAGTTACCAACGTGGTAACGACTACCGTACCAATTTATAATTTTCGTTAGATACTTTGCAGGTACGAAACGGTGCATGTTTAGAAATTTAAATGATTTATAACAGGTAAAAGTTTATGCAAGTTGTTACTACTACTAAAGCTTTCCAATTTTATCTCGAATGTCTCCGATGCAGTTCTAGCGTTGACAAGAAAGTTAGAAAAGAATTAATCGGAAAAACTGAATCTCCTTTTACGTCAGACTTTATACTTTCGATACTTTCGATTATCGTTTCTTTTTTTAATCGCTGGTTCGCCGGGGTTCGTCGGTCCAGTCACGGAACGATGGCGCGGAATGAACGTGGCAATCTCGAGGAAATTACTCCATCTGGCAGCTCGCATCGACTCACTTTTAATTACCTAATTTCTCTTTAGGAACGCCTGGCTTTATTTGGCGTTCCATTAGAGGCGACGATCGAGGTGCCTGCCGGTGTTGCCGATCGCGACCGTTATACGGTTCGCGGGGGAACGGGGAGCGTTCCGTGTGCTCTCAGTGTGCTTTCTAGGCACTCGACGAAGCTCGTTTCGTTCGCCGGTGCTACATCAAAAGGTCCACGGCAACGACGTGGTTAATATATGCTAGCCTCTTTTCCTCTCCTCTCTGCTCGGCTCGGCTCGGCTCGCGTCTGTACGATGTCCGATTCGACGCCGTACCAACAGATGGATGAATAACGACAGAGTGGCAAATTGATGTTACAACCGATCGAAAGCGCTGGCTGGCTCCTCAGTGAGTTATTCTCCCTCGTAAAAATGGTACTTGTGCAAATATTCCGTGGTAGCCAACAAGTCGGTTCTCGCCGGCGATCAGGACCAGACAAATATTTATGCCACGTTGAAAAAAAAGTATTACGATCGAGCACGATTCTCTCTAGGTACGACTTGTTCCACGACTCGCGTTGTTATTCGTTTATTTCACAAACGCGCGCGTCTCACACATCCGTGCGAGGCTAAATAGATTTTTCCTACGCTCGTTTTGCTAATTGTAACCAGCGAAACGACCGGACGATGATGAATTCGCGGTCTTTCGCTGGATCTTCACGCGCGCGTGAAAGAAAACGATCCATCTTAAACGATAACTATATAATACAGGATGGGCCAAAAATCATTTCCGTAAATTTGTAATTTTTAAAACATAACGGGAGAAAATCATGTTTGAATAAACTTGAATTTAATTTGAAATTAGTAAAATTAATTTTTTTCGTATATAGGAAGAAACTTTTGGTTTCCCCTGTATATAGTCCATAATTAAACGATCGCTGTATACTATAATCGTCCATAAAGAATTCGCGTGAATTCATAGTTGTAATAAAAGTGATTATCGAATCTATAAGCAAAACCGTCAAATGATACAAAGAGTTTTTGTTTTTTTTTTTTTCATACGTTGGATGTATTTGAAATTCGTATTGTTTGTACAAATTCGGAACGAAGAAAAACACTTTGATGTCACCTTCACCTAACGCTATTCGGACAAATTCTACAAATACTTGAAAGACACTTTTTGTTGAAATTATAACCGTCTTCTTTCCATTTTAATACGACATCCAAAGAAAAAAAACAACTATTTAGAACAAATACTTGAAAGACACTTTTTGTTGAAATTATGACCAAGTCTTCTTTCCATTTTTAATACGACATCCGAAGAAAAAAATTGTTTTTAAATAAATCTTGAAATGTTGGCTGTCAAAATATACAATGACAGTATGCAACACAGCTAACGATACTCGTCGGAAAAAACGAAATTACTTTCCGAACAACTAGTGTTGAAGTATACGATTTCTTCCTACCAATTCGTTACATAGCACGGCAAAATTTAACTGTTTTCCGATGAAGTGACGTTCGTCTGGAAGCATAGTGAAGCAAAGATGAATCGAATGAGTTCTCGAACAACGTCTCGCGTTAATTCAGATCGGTCTAATTCGGCTGTTGACGCGAGATGTTTCGCGCGACCTTGGAACGGAACATCAGTCGCAAAGAACTTACAGCTAGAACTGCCGCGGTTTATTCTGTGGGCTACACAGTGGCGTCAAAGGCGCGCATTAAAAAGATACGGAGGATCGCGTTGATGCACGGCCGGCAATTAAGGGCGTAATTATCGTGTTCAATTTTGAACGTGCAACAGGCAAGAAAGAAATTACGGCTGGAGCTTATCTGAGATCCGAGCAGATGATCCCATCCTCTCGAGCCTTTCTCAAGCCGCGATACACAGTGGTTCCGCCGTGGAGGATGGAACCGTGCGGCGTCCTACATTTTCGTCCCAGCGTGGAACACTAGAAGCACTATCCACCCACGATATCCGAATGTAGACCCTGCGAGATCTTCATCGTCCCGTTATTGTAGTACAGGCAATTAATTGCAAGTTCATCTTACTACCTCGGAGAACGGCAATCGTGGATTCTTCTGCGTTCGTTCGAACGCACGAGGAGAACGTGAAAAGCGGAGTTATTCGAAAATTCTGGCGTGTGACCATTCGAGTGGCTTTATTTCTTTTTTTTTCTTGCCATTTCGAGAAGAGAGGAGAGCAAAAGGATATTCGATAAATTCCGTTGGAATCGTTTCGCGGAATGAAGCAATCACTTTCTTTTGATAAAACGAGGCATCCTTCGGAAAAGGCACATAACTGACGCGAGGAATGCATTTAAATCGCTCCATTGTGAGAAAATCCCGCGGAAAAGAATGGGACCCCGCTGGGACGGTTTCGTCTGCGATTCTCCAACTTTGGGAAAGTTGAGGGGCCATCGATGAGAAATTATGTCGGATCGAAGTTGGATCTGTTCTCCTTTGAAATAACGCGTAAATAACGCGTGTTTCTTTGATATCTTTTTACGAATGCTGACCGACGAAAGTATTTCAAACACGATATACACCTACAATGGAAATGGACACGGAATCTTCAGATATTTTATATGTATATTTTAATTTCGTTACAATGCGGACAACACGCATCTAGATGATGTAAGAGAATGATTTTATTATTGATCATGATACAAAATCATGGATCGCAAGAGTATTCGCAATAGTCACATCGATATGCATCTTTGGAATTTTCAGTAAAGAGTCGGTCAACTTTTGTCGCTTCTCGAAGATGGAAAGATTTTCTACGGAAAATATTAACTTTAAAGCAACATTTACATTTTTCGGCGTAATTTTCGTAATTCTTACTCTTCTGTCCACCTCGTCCCACAAATGCTCTGTGAGATTGAGATCAGGTCGTTACGAATAACTATCCTTTGACAAATCGTTGAGAGTAACAATTTCGTTTGTCCGCACTTTCTCTCAAATTTCCCAAATTTTCAAATATATTTTAATCAAATTAACACACGCGATCCTTGTACGTGTACCTCATCGTGCGTCGCACGTATAGAAATTTAAACATCTGTTATCCTCGAGATACTCCGCGTCCATTTCCATTACGAGTACAATATATATCACGTTTGAAATACTTTCGTGGCCAATGTGTGTACGTTCCACGCGAACGTTGAAAATCTACGAAATCACTCGAGTTTCCACTCGATGGAATTGTACGTATCCCGAAGCGAGTTAACAAGCATGAAAATCAGGCGTCTGTCGAACGACTTTCTCTCGACACGTGCGCCAATGAACGAAATTGGTAGGAGCCGAGAAGGCTCGTACGTTGAACGATCCTGGAATCGATCCATCGACATATCTGGATGGTCAGTTTCGAGAGGCAGACAGTTGCGGTTAATATCGGAGCCGGCGTGACTGACTGCGACTTAATGAGATCCGTCACAACGCGGAGGCAGGCTGATGACTCACACTGCAGGAAGTCCGCCGGATGTCTTCCGTTCTTCAAATTGGCACGAGGTGAAACAAAGTCAGTGACATCGGTGACGAAGCCGCTGGAATTTTCTCTTTCAAATTTTTCAATTTTAATTTCTAACTCGTATCCGTTCTCGTATCCGATTCGAACATATTTTCAAGCTTTCCAATTCCGAATTTTAGCGGTACGAATATCTGAACGTCGAGAGGAGGGACGGTCGGAAACTCGCGTTCGCTGGACTTTCAAATCCGAAACGACCAGGTCGTTCCGTCCACGATTTCAGCTGTGAATGAAAACCGATCGTTCGACTTTCGCCGGTGCGCGCGGTTTAAATTTGTCTCGCGAGACAAATTCCCACAAGCCTCGTCGATGAATCACGACCCGAGACAAATTAATTCTCTCTGTCCGTGCGTCACTTCGCGACCCTTCGCTCGCACACTACGTATACGATCTCGCATTCTCTCGCAAACGCGTTTTATCCTCGCCGGTGAAAAATACGAACGTATTACGCAATCCAAGACAGTGCACGCGTCGTTGAGTCACGTTAGAGGAAGTCCACCTTTTTTTTTCTTTTTTTTTCAAACTTCCTCTAGGTTTTCGTGACTATTTGCCGATCCAGGTGGCAAACTGGTACAAGGTGAAGCGTGAGGAAACTGAACGACCATACGAATGAACAAAAAAAAAAAAAACGAAACAATTTTACCTGTCAGTGATCGCGTGTCTATCCGCCATTCGCGTCTACGTCTCTAGCATTCAATCGCCGCGGTACGGGAGAAAAAGTTTCGCCTGGCTCTCAAGATCCGCGCGATAACGAAATATGATGAACGGTCTGCTAATTGAATACTGAGAAAGTTACATTATTGTTTCATCAACAACGTCGCGTTGATTCATCCTCGCCGCGTTTCTTTCGTCTCTTTCGCGTTTTACGGAAAATTTGACGTCCAACGAGATACGAAGCAAGTTCCACGGAGTAACAAACCATCGATAAAAGCTCCACTCTCTCAGGGTTTATCGAGATACATGTGACGTGACTTTGTATGTATTAACACTTTTACAGCGAGTGTGTTTTACAACAAATAAACATTAATTATATTATGTAAAAATTAATATAAATACAACAAATGAAATACAACAATCATTCGCTTGACAAAGTATAAATGATTCAACTGATTATTGAAATAAATAGATTTGTACAATTGTGCTTTTCCGTCCAAACAAAAATCAACATTAATTTTGATAAGAGTGCTGCAATATATATGTAGCTCGACAGGCAAACCGACTTTGATGCAGGTTTACGAAATCTAGAAGGCATCGCGGCATGTTTGTGGTGTCTTAAGGCCTCCCACAACGTGTGTTTGACAATGAGTTTATTCTTCAAAGGTAACATCTTCTAATCTCCTACTCCAAGTTCCCCGAACAGTCTCTGTTTATTAGTCTGTCTAACAATAACAATATATAATTTTCCACTTGGTGTCGTTCGATGTAAAAATTTTATTCGCTGCCCTCTCTTTGCTTTAAAAAATTTCTTACGAAAAACGAGCGAAACGTGAAATATCTAGGTTATCTGTCAAGGGAGGAACAAGTATTCAACGACTGTCAGTGTTTCCGTCGTTGTTCCAACGAGGGATGTCAAAAAAGTTTACAGAGGCAATGAATTCCGGCCGACCCCCGGGGACAGAAGAGGGGGGAAATATATCCGCGAGCGCGAATATCCATTTCTTCGCGTACTGCAACACTGTATTAAAGAAATTGTCCGAATCGACTGCGCCTTGGAGCGTTGCCAAAGACGCGAGATTACTTCGTTGATTCCTTCCGGGCCTCGGCAATTCAATGCGGTCGTAATTGCCAGGCTTCCGTGCCAAATTTACGACCGAGTTTCGTTTCGCCCGAAAAGATCTGGGCATTCTAGAGCGCGTGTAACTTGGCACGTTGTGCAAAGTGATACAATATTCATCCATCGCGTTATTAATGGTAACTGCAAACGCCATTTTTCTCGGCTTCTCCCGAGAGAAATCACGAGATTCTAGATCTTTTCTTCGTTTTGCTATAATAAATTTTATCTTATTTTCAAATAAAATGGAATATTTACTGCTCTTTGTATCAGTTTTGTTGGATTCCGCGTGAACGAGCGACAGACTTTAGCTTTTAAGGGATTTTGTTCCAATTACGTTAGGTTTGCTTGCTACTTTCTCTTCTCAGCGCGTCATAATTTTATATTTATATTTTTGGCAAATCGAAGGGAAAGGGAATTTGCCCTCTGAATAAACGTTCGCTGATCACTTTACCGACTATTATCGACTCATTTGTCGTTTGTTGGTACCGAGCCAGTATTATCAGATACCTGGCTGATCATTCAACAATGGATTATTATTTCTTCTCAAGTGTCTCAGCAGAGAGGTAAGAGGATTCTAATCTAATTGCGAGGCTCGCAAATCGAATTTCTAAAAAGGAAGTTTCCATGTGAAAACAATTTCTCCCGACAGTGTTTCACGACTGAAGGAGGAGTTGGCATTGATACAATCATGTCCCCTTCGCACATAATTCTTCTCAGAAACGGCCTTTGCCCTCTCCGTGGGCAAAGCTACCCTTTCCCAAGCTCTAGTCCCAGCGGCCACGTGGATTTTCACGGACGAGATTCCTTCAGCCTGCTGATGACCAAGGGGAAAGGACGTAAATCAATTAGGAGGCCGATGTGGTAGTTGTTGATACAATAAAGAGAAACGTGACGCCGCCTTACGGCCGGCAGGAAATGAGGAACGAGGCGAGGGGTGAATCGAACATGTCGAGTTGAGAACGAACGTTTCCCTCGATCGATTCTGTCGAGCAGTTTCTTCGCCTCTGCTGTTAACCAGCCACGTAATTTTACAAGGTTTACCGAAGCGAATACCCCTCGGTTTTTGCTTCGAATTCATAGTCATTCGAACTAGTCCGCCATGTCAAAAGTTGTCGATACTTGAAACTGTTATAATTTCATAAAGCGAATCTTGGTATTATCTCGTTTCAAAGCATAAAGCTTCTACTTTCAGTGTTCTAAATTCGTTTCTCTCCAGAGATACTTTTATATAGTGCAGCGGGTGAGAAAGAAAGGGTACTTTTCTTCTCAGAAATTGTGAAAATTCGAGCATCTGTAAAAATATTAAAAATTTGCTGAACTAGTATTATCAGGCCTAGTTGGTCATCCAACAGTACACAAAATTCACGTTGAAAGAGAAACACGAAAACAGACACACGAAAGATCTTCGCACTTTAATTTTCTTTGCTACAAATTTTATACTTTAGTCGGTATATCTAATGTTCCTGTCTTTCTTGTTTCCAGACCCCGTGATGCCACCGCCGCGGAGTGTTTGGAATCGTTAGCAACGGGCCTGGAAAAATGGCCTCGATCTTGGGAGACGGGACGGGCTCCGGGGGCTCGGGGCCCTCCCGATGCCTCTTGCTTCTACAAAGGTCCCTGGCGATTCAGCTGACCAGGGGTCCGCCCCCTCAGGTTCTGAACGCCAGCCAGCGAGACAGTCCGAAGGAGCACCCAGCCGACGAGATGTGGATGTACGACAAAGGTTACAATTTGTTTCAAGTGAGTCGCATTATCCTCCGTTGAATACGAATTGTTCGTGTACCCCTCTGTGCGCGTTTTAGCCAGCGGACAGCGCATTCTCCTCGTCACGGCTAACCTCCACGACATTTTTCCACGCAACGATCTGTTACGAACCGTACCGCCGCTACCGACTTCTGCTCCTCCATTGTGTCCTGAGAAAGGGACTTCTTTTCTTTCATTCAGAGGCAAGCACCGTTTCGTGGCTCGTCAAAGACTTTGCGAACTGACTGGACGACGACGACGATGACGACGTTTCGTTACGACGCTGTCGTAAATCGTCGTTTTGTTTCGCGACGAAAGGCACGAATCAAACGCGAGCACCGTGAGACGCGACAGACAGTCGAAATTGTTTCTGGGAAACGGCCAGATTAGGCGTCAACGGCGCGCACAATGCACGTGTACGCGCGCCGTGAAACGACACCTTGGCCCCTTCCGAGGTGGCCGGCCGCTTTTACAGCTCAGCATTTCCGAAGCAAAGACTGGCGTTGATTGGATGCACCGTTACACCGGAATGAGACAATATGAATTACAAGCAATTCTGCGAGTCAATCTCAATGGGGGAGGGGGGGGATGAGGACGAGACAACGAGTTAACCGGCGGATGTTCTGTGGTCTTGTCAACTGTTCAACGTGTCGGGATCACTTCCTCTGCGCGTAGTCTCCATCTTTTTCTTTTCACTGTTGTTTATATTCTACAGGGTAGATAGCATTCACCGTAACGTGAAAAAAATCCTAATAAACACGGATCGAAAAATTAATAGTTTCAAGTCATGAACGATTTTGGGCCCTGGTCAAAGTATCTTAGGATGAGTCATATACCGAACAAATTATGATCAAAGCTGATCAAAACATAATTCCAATCGCTAACGCGCTGCATCGATGGCTCTGATGTACATCGCAACTTGCCAATACGATCGATCGCCGATTTAACGGAATCGACGCTTATTCGCGAAGACGGGAGTCGTTCGTCGACCACATCTAGGTTTTCTCTACTCTTCCGCGAGAGAAAACGGTTTATTCTGAGATTGGCCATCGAAGCTCACGCTGCCAGCCAAAGGAAATCAAATTGGGACACGCCTTTCATCGGGGGAACAGAGTTCTTCTGTTTCAATGAGCGGTCGCCCGGGGATGGAGCACCCCTCGGGGGAACGTTAACTATGGCTGCTCCCTCTCTCACAGTGGTGGAACACGTTTGAAAAAGACACGACCGGTAATAGCTCAGCCAGCAGGGTTCGTTGGATCCGTGACAATGCCACCTTTGTGTCGGCAATCTCTGACTTCCTTTCTTTGACTTTATACCTGTGTCGTTGCCGACGCGGGGCCTCATTTTTTAACACCTGCCCTCGTGAGATCGTAAACTTCTAATAAGATTTTCTCCTATTCTTCGACGATGATAGATTAAACGCGCCCTGTTTCTTCTAAACTTTTTAAAGGCGTTTTCAACCTCTCTTCAAAAAGAAGAACTGCGACATTTTCACTGTTCCTTAAATTATTCGACTGGCATCGATGTGTTCATTCCGGTTCTCCGAATTTGGAAACGCAGAGGTATTAATGTCAAGGCCGTTCGAAATACATGCAAGAATCCTCTCACAGAAAGCAAGAGTTTCGAGCCAAGCTGAATTGACGAGGAAGACAGAGACGAAAAAGTCGAAGTCATCGACTGTTTCAAAGATCAAAGGAGACAGGGTCTCCAAGGTCTTTCTTCTTTGAAAGAATGTTCAAATGGAAAGCGTCAAATTGCTAAATTGATAAATGGATGCCAGACAGATGTTCTCTCGCCGTGCTTGGCAACGAGCGAGAGGCAGGCAAGGAAGAATCGATCGTTAAAGGGCAAACGATAATGGCACCCGACTACCCTCCTTTTCTATTTTGCATATCGCCACACGATCGCACCCCATGAAAGCCTAACCTCCCAACTTTTTTTGGGCTTCGAGCCAAGAGACTCTGTCGCAACAGTACCAACTGTAACACGTATATTATACCTTGTAGAATACGTATCTTTCTATCCGTTATCTAGCATAAAAAACACGCAGTATACGTATGGATAGTTATCGATCGTTTATCATTAAAAGGGATCAAGAGAATTATACACGTACTTTACGTATTCTTTTGAAAACTAAAATTCTATTTTAGAATGAAGAGACACTAGACCAGATAGTGTTAAAATTTTCCTGTAACTATATATACATGTGACTATAATACGCATATTACAGAGTGTGTATGTAATCAAGAGAACTAAACCACGTGCTTTATACATTCCTTTGACAAAACAAAAATTCCGCCGTACAATTAGAATGAAAAGATATCGGAGCAAAAAATGTTACAATTTGTCATGCACCTTTGTACTTGCAACTTTTACGCTTATTATTATCCAACGTATCGAACGTATCCATCTGGCACGCTCGTTTATCAGTTTATCGTTTTACATTTGACGGATAACAAATTTGATGAAGTCAAATGACCTGAAACGTGCCGACGGGTGTAAAACGGCGCGGTGCTCGCTCGATAAGGAGTTGATAATCTTACTGGGTGAATTGGATCAACTCCGCGGCTGTAATTGTCAGGCTAATTAGAGCCACGGCAGGAACCGCCGCGTTTACAGCCGGCGTTATCGTTTCACAATACGGAGACCAGCTTATTTATTGCCACCGTTAATTATTGTTCGCCGAGACTGACTTCGAGAAAGAGAGATTATTATCGACGGCTGTGTTCGAAACGATCGAGCCGCCGCCGCCGCCGCCGCCGTCGCGACGAGATTCCATCTCGCTCTTCGAGCCCGCCTTGTGTTCGACGTTCTCTCTGGAATATTACACGGAGCCACGGGCGATGAACGCGTTGATCCAGATAAACATCGGCCGACTCTCGATTGTACTTTTGCTCGTAAATTTCACTTAATTGCAGGGATCTGAACTTTGATGCGATTAACGGGCAATTGTCCGACCGAGGGGAACGCGAAATGGATTCGCCTATTATTGAGACGTTAAATTAAAATCGCCTAGACCGTTTGAAATCAAGGACGCATCGTAATTAGCAATATCTGCGAAAATGATCGGATATGAAATTAAACCTGTCTGGCGGAGTGAAAGCGCGACACGCCGCAAGTTGATTTTACTACGCGTGCGGCAAGAGATCGCGCGCGCGCGCGCGTGCGCACACACACACACACACACATGTGTGCGGAAGAATTGTTTGATCGCATCGAAGAAAAATGCTACGTCGAATTTCGTTGTAAGATCGAGATGCTGTTCCACTCATCGCGAAGCGAGGGAAATGGTCGGACACTCGAACGTTTCACGATGGTAATCTGGAGATTACACAAGGGGTGAGCAGCTCGTTTACTCAGGTTCGCCGTAATCTTAGCCAACTTTGCTCAACTTTGCTCAATAACGTCAATATACAGTATTTATTGGGGATACCCAAGAGTAATGTCGTTTTCTGATTTTTATTTGTTTTAATTATCGTCACTAAATGTTTGTTAAATTTGAAAGAAACGACGATACTCGTGGCCCAATACCCTGTAAATAATTATAAATAATTGATAAATAATTGTTCTTTCGTATGAAACGAGTGGCTCCATTGTCCTTCGGTACAAGACTAGTATTGTCTGAACGTAGCGTTAGCGCGATAAATAGCCACTCGTAGAAACAATGTTCAATGATTATAAACACGTTGAATCTCGAGTGCATAAACACGGTACTCCATTACACACCGAGGAGGAAGAAGTGAAACCTCGGTTCGTTTTATTGCGGATATTATGCCAGGAACACACATATTTGCGATACGTTTCCCGCTTGAGCGTGAAACACGATCTTAAGGCAGGCACCACTGTGCAACACACAGAGCAACGCTGCAACAGAAGATCGTACATCTCGAGCTGGATGCACCGAGGAATCGTGTTACCCCCTTGGTGCCGCTAACCGGAAATGGACTGTAAATAGGAGTAAAACCACCGGATTAATATAAATATTAAAACTAGTACGTAGTACGCAGTATTTGGGAAAAGAAATCTCTGTACGATCACGAATAGGAGATGACAGAAGCGTCAGATGTTAAAAATAAATGCAATTTTTAATGTCATAAATAACTAGGTAAAGCTAGACGGAATTTTTGTGTTGAAAAAAAATTTTATTAAACAATGTATTTTCAATTTTGTTCACCGTTCAATGTGTTTTTATTCCGTTCGATGACTTTTCACCGCCATTAAGGCAATTTCAAAATTCCATGCTCTCAGAACCTCTCAATTCTCGGAGCAAAAAAGGTTTTGCAAGCCTCCTGTAAGAAAATATAACTTCTTAGAAAAACACGTGCAGTGAAATGCTCGGTGACGATTGTTTCAAATACTTTCTGTTAACGAAATACGAAACTACTGTTTTCATTACCAATATGTACATATATTTTGCTAAATTCTTTTATTAAAAATTTATAATTGAATTACATATACATAAATATTCTTCTTTTCATTCTATTCATTCTTTTAATTATGTATGTATATATACACACACATAATCATTCTTTGATTTTTATATATCAAATTAAAATAAATTTTAAATTAAAAGAATGATATATAAAAATATATATATATACACACATACATGATTAGAAGAACGAATAGATAGAATGAAAAGGAACAGAGATATGTATGTATGTATGTAATCAACTATCGATTACAAATTTTTAATAAAAGAATTTAGCTACCAAGAGACTAAAATGAAAAATACGTAGAAAGACGAGATAAACACATTTATGGATTCAGGCGATACTTAATACCATCGTAAGAGCCTGTCTTTCGCTAAAAGCGTCGCTGCTTCCACGGATCAATGACACGGCGCGAATTCGTTATCGGTTTATGCAAATTTATATTAATAATAATCCCGCGTCTTCCGCGAGCGTCTTCCGAGAATATCGAGCGACGAAAATCCGGACACTTGACCACTTGACGTCCAGCCGCTTCATTGTTTATGCAGTCGGACGATAATATCCGGGTAACGGTAATCCGAATAAAACTGGTCGAATGAAACTCAACTCGAAATAAAATAAACCCGAGATCATCCCGATGCGCGATGTGACGTGACGAAGGCTTCGCGCTGTCGCGTTGATACCCGGCTGATTATGAGTCGAGGAACAAAATTACATGCACACGAGCATTGCGCAACAGTACCGCATGCCGCATTATACATGCAAAACGCGCGTAGATCACATTCCACGTGTGCCTCGCATCTGAAACGCGCCATTCCGTCTACGGTGGGATGCCTACGTGGACAATTCCAGGCAAACTGTCGATAGTCCAAACAACGTTTCTCAAAATTATCGCATCGACGCTCCATTTAGGGAAGCTTCAACCTCGTGGCTGCTAATTCGTCATTTCGCCCGAGTACTGGAGATGAAATTGGGTTCTTCCAAAGCGTTGCGACAGTTGAACCTTGAGAGATGGTTGAATTACTCCTATGAAAGGCATTTTCGCAATTACACCGTTCGTGCCATAACGGGCGACGTGCCTTGGCTCTTCTATTATATTTGAAATCTTTCGAATCCTGGACGTGAAAATTTTGAATTTTTGGTGTATCAAGTTAACGTTAGAACTATCGAAATTTATGAATTTTGTCGGATATTTTGTAGACGTAACAGAGTGTATCTTTCAGGGATTTGATCAAAATTGGTCGATATGACCAATTTGTAATTTTCTATATTCATGATCGTGTAGAGACTTTCAGATACTCGAGTAATCTTTGATAAAACATATCAATAGGAGCTTGTACCGGTGATTTTAGTGTTAAAGTAGTTGCACTTTTGGAGATTCGAACGACTTTCGTTCACCCTAATCTTTATTCGCTCTAGTCGTCGGTAATTCTAATGACGATATGATCGGGAAAGTAGTTTTAATGAGGTTAAATGATCTCGTAAACTGTACAAATGTGTCGTAAAGTCTTTCTAATCTAACGCCTTTACTCCGATATATATCTCCGATGGAAATTCCCGACTTTGGTCGTCGACAGTTCCAGTGTTGAAATTCCATCGGTTACAGACACCAAACTGCTGGTTCTGCTTCTCGGTGGTTCTTTCACAATACGAGAACAATGGCATCGAAACACATCGATGTACCTGCGATCGAAGAATAAAATATCTCGATATAAGACGATGATAATTCCCCCGGGAACGGAGAACTCGGCCCTCGTTAGGCCGGCAACAGTTGCTGGTCAATCTCGAAAATGGTGTTCTCGGCAACTGGTAGAGCGAGTATCCGTAAACGGGCTGAAACGCGTGCAGATGCACGTTGCATCCCGCCGGAAAGGGTTTCCATCCATGGCGGGCAGCAGCGGTCGTAAAGATGCGGTACAGACGCGGCCGAGTTGCTCGTTTCCGCGTGAGCGTACTCGCCCCGGCGCAAAACGCCCCGTGAAATATGCACAAAGATAAGGGGACGCCCTCTTCTCGAGACGTAGGAACTGGTCGCTCACGCTGGATTACCAGCGCCGAGCCGGTGGAGGATCCAGGCTCTTTCTCGCAGCCCCCACGGCGATTTAGGATCCGTTCGTACTGATACGCCGTGAATCCTCCGTTCTAGCGTCAGTTTGAGCAACAATGCCTCTCTCTCTCCGCCAGCTGGCGAACAATACAACGGGCCGCATCGTATATATCTCGGCCAGCTTTGCGCAAGCTACGCCACGAGAAGAAGGATCAAACAGAGAAAGAAGAAGGAGGAGGAAGAACACGACGGCTCCATAAATTCTGATCTCCAGTCCAGGTGGCCTCGCGAGTCAACTCGTTTCCAAAAAACAGCTGAATTTACTGAATATCGCTGAAATTACTGAAATGTATAGAC
>KQ435774.1:1004973-1023610 GCA_001276565.1 Melipona quadrifasciata | reverse complement strand
TCGATCGACCAGGGAAGAAGAAGAAAAAAAAGAAAAGAAAAGAAAAGAAAAGAAAGAAAGAAAGAAAGAAAGATCGTGACATTCTGTCTGCGAAAGGGAAAACTCCGTTGTCGAACGAGCTTTCGTGCTCCTTCGACCGTGATATAACGAAGCGGCGCGCTCGGTATCGCTCGGTAAAAACTTGTTCCGCGGTCGGTGAAAAAACGCGCGAAAAAACGAACGACTTTTCAACGATCGAGAGGAGAAACCGCGTTGTCGAAACCTTCGTTTCGGGGAGAGAGACCGAGACGAGACGCGCGAGAGTGGACGAAAGGATCTCCCTCGTGTCGCGACGACCGGCGAGAAAATCACGCGCCCAATTATTTCCCTCCTCGGGTGAGTTTTCACCCGATTGTTTATCGCTTGTGAGTCGCGACAGATTTACTCGTAATAAACGGGGCTTTTACTTCTGCCGCGTTCGGTTAAAAAGTAGAAACCGGGACCGGACAGAAATCTGGAGGAGAAGGATAAAGGTCTCGTCTTGTCTGGAGGAACATGATGCAAAGAGTGCTGGTTTATCTTGTGTGTACGAGCACGATATAACAACGTCCGTTTACTTTCGAGAACCACGTTGACTGTTATCGTTGCATCTTAACGAGAATCGGCAATCTTCGCGGGGACGATAGTCGTGCATAGACGGCAGATCGCGGACTCGTGGCGTATCACTTGTACACGGTGTGTCTGGGAATTCTGTGTGTTTCACGGAAACACGCGACGAATTCTAGAAATCTCAATCTCGCGTGCTCCGCTCGTTGAACGATGATCGACGCGCCCTGGAGCGACTTGGATCGTCTTTGTCACTTTGGAGACGCGAGCGATAAGTTTTCTATTTATCGACGGAATCTTTATTTCGAACTTGCCGTTACAGCTGGAAAAATGCCGACGCTCCTGTTTCGTTATTTATCAACCGTCGCTTGAGATTTATTGCAATTTGGATGAATTGTTGCAAGGTTTTCGAAACGTTCGGTAGAAAGCCAAACCGAACGAAACGAACTTTCGTTACTTCGTTTCGCGTTATAAACGACACCCAGTGTATACCGGGTAACTACTAGCAAACGTTTGTGTATTTAAACGAAACATGGTGGATGAAAAGCGCAGGAAGATCTATGCACCGATTCAGGTTTCCAGCGGATTCGTAATTGGAGAGAGTGAAAGTGCACTTTCAAAAGGCACGGCCCGATATTCATACAAATTTTCCAAAACAGTACCCTCGTTAACGGTGCCTTGATTGCCGGCAATCACGTCCACGTATCGAGCGTGCACCGCGCTGAGCGAACAGGAACAATGCGAGTTACACGGATCCCACCTGCATGTGCTCTCTCGGGACGCGAAAACGCCGCTTTCCACCTAAGCCCGACAGAGTCGAACCAATTACTCGTGACGCAACTCCTAAGGTATCTGCGATCGTTCGTTAAAATTTTTCCCCCGAAAAACGAGCGTGCACAAGTGCGCGAAAATATTCGCACGAAAAATTATCGACAAACTTTAAACTATGTGAAAGAAAAAGATCGTACAATGATCAATTTTTAACTGTGAAATCCCTACTTTACCGATCTAAAGTTGTTTTTCTTTTCGAAAAATGTCGAAGCAAGTCGAAATTAATTTTTGAAATTTAAACACCTTCAAAAATTACTGAATAACTTCTTGTCAAATCTACCACAATCTGGAAAAGTCTTCTCTTTGCATTAATTTCTTAAAATTTGTCGTACGATTTTTTTTCTTTTTTTTTTTTTTGTTATTTTATTGAAGCTTGAACCTTGATTCTTAAACGACAAGAATTCAAGAAATCCTAACAATTTGCCATTTAATTCGATTACGTGTTCGGAATTCGATAAAATCAAGTACAAGTTTCAAAAGGTCGTTGTGAAGAGGAGACTCCAATCTTCAGACGCGTTTGTAAACTTGCTACGTTATGTAAAAATATCTTTGAAAAGAAAACTAACACATGACCGTCAAAATAGACGTTTCATGTTTTAAAATGAAGTTTAAACTTTTTTATGAAGTTGAAACAGTTCAAAGTAGACATTTTTCATTCAGCGTAAATAATAAAAATTTCGTCCACTTCTGAAAGTCAGAACGATGGGGCAGTTGTGTTAGAACATTCGATAGAGATAAACGAAAGATGAGAATTTAAGTTGGCCACAGAAAACGAAAAGTTTTTATAGAAAAATATAAAAAAAAGTGTATATATATATATATATATCGACAGATCTTAGGCAATTGTGAAATTGTTTCCAAGTAACACGACGTTAAATGTCGTTACCTTTACCCGAGATCGAACTGTACTTCCTGGATGAAACATTTGCGCGAATCGTCGAATTGGAACGACACGGGGCAGAGAATCGTCGAGCAGGTACAGCTCGCGGTGGAATTTCGCCGAAGCAGATATTAAGGATTGGCACGTTGAAGTGCCCTGTGTTCGAGGAGGAAACATATTTCTCTCGTTCGAGAAGGTATATACGCGAGGAGAAAGACGCGTAGCCGGAACGATCCAGTTCCCATGGATACTCGAACGTGTACATGCACAGACACACAGACGCGGGCAGCGCAGGATTCTGCACGACTTTGCGCCGCAATGGATATTTGTTATTCATAAGCCTGCCAGTATAACTTCTGGCCGGCTTCTCGTTTGCCGATATTGACCTGCACCACCCGAGGCGTTACTCGCGCACTCCCATTTAGATCGTCGATTCGCGATTCGTATCTTCATCCTCGGTATCGTCGTGCCGATACCGAGCAGTTTCTACGTTCGAGACGCGTCACGCGCACGCTCGAGAATCGTTAATCGCGAGAGGTAGAAAAGAAAGAGAAAGAGGAACGATTTCGAGCAGATCGCACGAAAGTCGCTTGGCGTGGCATCCTTTTCACGCGCGAATCATCGTTTACGCCCGAAACACGCGCTAACATCTAGGCTAACAGTTTTTTGGCCCGGTTCCAGTTTGTCCAGCGCGAACAATCGCTTTGAGAACGCGTTTAATTTTTCATCCTGATGATTCACGCGGAATCGTCGTTCTCGTGCGACTGGACGAAATAATTGCGCCTCTCTCGGTGGATGCTTTTACACGGTTTTCGCCCAGTATTTCACTCGGCTGCCGACGCAATAAACGCGAGGGATCGAGTGCAGCTCGATTCGTCGTTGGTCTAGTGGAAATTCGATCGAACCACGTTTCACCAATCCGGCCGCGAACAATCAAACTGTTGCGCTCCGGTGCCGGCCGCGCGGAATAGAATTTTCGGTAAAAGCGCGGATTCGAAATTAAACACTAGCGAATCGAACGTTTCGATTGTAACCTGTACTGGGTTGGTCAAACAGCAAATATTTTTTTTTCTAGTAGACACATATATGTACATGTCCATCTGCGATGAATTTAAAATCCATCTGTGATTTAAAACGAAATTGGTTATATTTGTAAGATATATTACAAGGTATATTACATGTCATAAAAAATTCAATCAAGATATTATCAAAATATACACATAAGATATATTATCTTATAAATATAACTAGTTTCATTTGAAATCGCAAATTCATTGTATAATAATCTAATAGCTTGTATAACTTGCTTTAGAAAAAGAAAATCGCACGACCTCGTTGCAATTGTTTGTTCAGCGTCGATTTCAAAATCAAAAAGGGACATTTTTGCCATATTCTCGTATATCGTATAATGATATATATAAAAAATATATATAATATATAATATTACATTATATTATTCTCGTATATTGTATTATTTATAACAAAAGGTAAAAAACGCTTGCCGTGCAAGTTCATAAAGAAATTGTCCAACGTGCATGATAAAGAAACCTTGAAATTCTACGGCAACGTTACAATTCGTTTGCTTTGCAATCGCTTCGAGGATGTCAAAAACTGTATCTTGCCGAAAAAGATAAGATAACTTCGGAGTGAAGCCTAAAAGAAAGAAGGGAAAAAATTCAACGGAACGGAGATGCGGTTACTTTTTGGCCAGCCTGACGTATTTTCTACGTGCACGTAGAAAAATTTTGGCCGAGCGTTTTAATCTCGCTGGTCGATCGCGTTTGTACGTCGTATCCAGTTTCTCTAACGTGTCTCGTTGTCCAGCGAGAGATCGAGCTCGCATCTCGCCAAGTTCCACGGCTTGTCACTAGGCCGCGAAACAATGTCCGATCGAGTATAAAGATTTAATCGGGGAATTCACAATTGCCTTCGAACTCGTCTCTCCGTGCCATCGATCGGCGGCTGCTCGTACATCACCGGCAGGGAAATCTGCTTCGTGCATCTTCCAGATCTTCGCTCGTCCTCGCGGAATTTTATTACTTTAAACGCCTGTACGATATTGCCGATAAAGTATCTCTGCATTTCACTCGCACGAGTCCCCGCGATACGCGATAATTTAGGAATTTCTCCTCGCATTGTGCGTTACCTTGCTTTCGTCGTGCACGCTCAACACATCGTCGAATCGCCGCGTGATTTTCCATCGTAGTTTTGCGAATTGTATAAACATTGCGATAAGACGAATCAATCGAGGTTTATTCTATTTGGGGGGGGGGCCCAAATAAGCGTATAACGACAAAATAATAAAAAATATGATCGTACACGATCTTATATACATCGTTTAGTGTATTTTTTTATTTCATAACATTGTCCAGCTAGCTACGATGCTCAGAATTTTTTAGTCGATCACGTTTGTTCTATTTTGCTTGTTCGAAACGTTCGAAGCACTCCGATCGAGGAAACAATTTCCGGTCGCAGGCGATCGAACGTGTCGAGGAACTTTGTTCGAAAAGCTTTTTCAAAGAAAGGATTTCGTGACAATTCAGCTGTTTGACCAGGCAATTGACCGCGTGTATTTGCCACAGTTGTGTACAATCATCTTCCAGAAAGCTCCTCGACTGCAAATAAAACAAACCGCTCTCCTTATACCAACTGCAATTTATGCCACGGTCTTTTCTCTCTGAACTCTCGCTCGGAAGACTCTCTAGATGCATGACCGCCGTCGATCGCTTCTCGTTGGAGAAGATAGCTGCGTTCGCCGTGTTCACTTTCCTTGAGGATCCATTCGCACTTTGAACTCTATTTCAAACTGCTTCGTTACAGCTGAGTAACACTGGCGTGAAAATTGGAGAGCAAATTCTCGAAAGGATCGCGCAGTTCTGCCGAGCTTTTCACTTTTTACCACCTTCGTGACGCAACGTCGACGTGTATGACAAACAGATTAGGAGCCTGACCTCGTTCGCACGCGGCAACGAATCTTGACAAAATTCGGTTCAGACGAATTGGTGGGAAAACTCCTCGTTCTCGGTGGGACGAGGAAATTCCAAAAAGTCGAGGGAAAACTTGAGCGATACGCGGCAAGGTCGCGAGCAAACTTTCCTTACGCCGCTGACGAACACCTGTTTGCATGGTTGCGTCCTTGAATGTCTGAAGATCGGGACAGAAGCATTCTCGGCGGCACTCGGTGGCGCACAGAAGGCAGCTCCGAGTGGATTTCCATGTCTTGCTTTCACTCGTCTGATGTCCTTTGAATCGAGTGGCTTGTTTCAAAGTAAGGAGCCAACGTGTTAGAGAGAGAGAAAGAGAGAGAAGAGGAAAATATAGCACGCTGCGACAAAGATGTATTTTTAACGCTCGTGCGATTTCGTAACTGCGAGATCACACGCGAAGTTCGCGCTTCTACGAACCCGTAGAAGATAATAAAATTCTTGCGAGGAATCCAAAAGTATCGTTTCGCGAGACTGATATAAAAACGAGACGTCTTTGTCGTAAATTAACTTTTAGTTTTAGTATCAGATTTCGTGTCGAACAGTGTCACAGTTTGCAATTATAGTGCGTCGTCGGTCATATTGATCTTCTTTCTTTTCAATTAAACCTAAATCACGTGAACCTAAAAACTGCATAGGCAGTTTTCACTACGAAACGCTATCGCGCCGCATGGCACTATCCAACATGCTTTTTAATTTACTAAACCATTCGGTCAAAATGACCAATTTATAATTTTCCATGGAAATTTTATATATTTGTAACACTTTTATCGTGTTGCTTGGCATCTTTCGTAGTTATCAACGGGTAGTTTTTCAAACAGCTAAAACTAAAGGGTTAAACTAAACCACCAGTCAACTTTTTGCAACCCGCGAACTGCATTTAAGAACCTGAAGTTGTAAAAAAAAGGAGCAGCTGAAAACCAGCTGGTACAAATGCTCTTTTAATGCTCTTACGTATTTTATGATTCAGTGGAATACGTAAAAATCTCGAAAAAGAGGCTGTTTCGTGAAAATGCAGGAAAGCAGAAATACGAGATCTCAAAATACGCGAGCTTGACGTGGAACTCTGTGGCAGGTCATAAATCGTCATAGATTTTCGAAAGCACGGGAACAACTGCGGGGGAACAATGGGGAGCACTGTTGCCGATAATTCTACAGGGTGAATAGAGAAAAAGGGTTCATAACTTCTAGGGTAGATATTACTCGCCGAAACATCACAAAAAGGTCCTAAAAACTTATAGTTTCAAAGTTACAAACGATTTTTTGTTTCGGCAGTGAAAAAGTCAAAACACGTCACAAACAATCTTTGAAAGAGCACGTAATTCTTCAATAGAGCCCGAAGATGTCGAGCATGCATAGAAATGGTAAGAGGACACGTAGAAAAGCTGTTGTAATCAGAAAATTAGAAGAAATTATAAGGTAAATCATTAGTTACACAGTATGACAGCGAAGAAATTCGTTTGTAACTTTGAATTATTAATTCTTCGACTCGTTTATTAGAACCTTGTTTTTCACGTCTCGGCGAGTACTGCGTGTCCTAAAAGTTACGAGTCCTTTTTTCTACTCAATCGGTATAAGCAGCGGTCACGACAAGAGACATTTACTATTACAGCGATCGCGCGAGAACCAGTCGACGGAGGTGAGAGGCGTGGCAAAAGGTTGGTAAAACGGGTCGTAGACGGGGCCTGGCACAGTCCAAGACCCATTAATGGCCATATGTAGGCTAATGTCAAGAAAGCATGACAGGCAGCGTGAACGCGCGCCGTGGTGATTGATGGTGCGCATCGTCGCCCACTCTGCAACGTCCAATTTACTACGTGAGACCAATTCACGGTCTAGAATCGCTTGTTAAGCTGTAACAATCCGACTGGTGGTCCGATCCCGCGCGATCTCGATTCGCTCGGCACGTCGCGACTCTTTTTTCGTTGTGCCCCTCTGCCACCACCGACATCCTCCGGCGCGGGCACGGAGAAAGTTCGCAAAAATTCTGCCGAGCCCGGAATTACCTTTCGACTAACGACTAACCTCTGAGAGAACCTTCTTTCTTCTTTTCTTTTTTTTTTTTCTTTTTAATCGACACTTTCTACTTGTTCTGGCGTAATAACGGTGACACGAGCGATCATCGTACAACGAGACAGAAACTCGACACCCTCCTCCCTCTCTGACAACGTCGATTTCACTTTCCGCGATCGAACGATTGAATTCCGCGTTTACCAAGAAAAATCAGCTGCCCCGTTGGAATGGCGTCCTTGGTTTCTACTTAACGATCGTCGCGACGCGGACACCGATCATCGGTAATTTCGATGCAGCTTGGCAGTAATTTGCAGCAATCGGGGCAACGATTTGAAACCGGCGGCGTTTGCACGAGAGAACGAGTTGCGTGTTGGAGTTTACTCGTCGCTAATTTCGTGTAAACTGTGCAAATCGATCGCGATTTATCTCGTCTCATCTGTGTATCCGCGAGAACTTTGCAAATTTTCGTTGAAATTTCCCACGTGAATGAAACGCGCGTGTCCGCGCGATCCGATCACTCACGCCGGCGCCTTTCAGCGTGCCGGCAACAAAGTTGGGAAAACGCGGGTTGATGTATCGTGCGTTTACACACAGAACACAAAGTCGGTTATTAAATATCGCCTACGAATTTCATCGTTATTCGCGTTTAATGTATCCCTGATGCATTAACCGGCAATAACCGGGGCATAAATTCAAACAACTATCGGCGAACGTGGCTCGCGAGATCGCCAATGAGAAATTCGACGCAACGCGTCTGGTCAGGAAACATCGAGATCCCGTATAGGGTGGAAAGAGAAGTTTGTCCGTGGCTATCGCAGATGAATTCGATTTGATGTACGAAATATGTACATACGTGTAAAGGACCTGCCACAAAATTGACTTCTTTACGTGTATTGTACGTTCTTTACGTGTATTTTCATCGAATCGAAGGTGTGGAATTCATCTGTAATAGCCACGGACACTTTTCTTTCCACCCTGTACACCGTACACACGTAACGTCCCTAACTTCGGATTGTGCATAATTTACCTTACATAACGCGCGGAGCGTTTGACCTTTTCCGCAGTAATTTACGGAAACACTCTGAGAAACGGTTTCCCCGCCGTTTCGAAACGTGGCCACGTGGAAAAGTGAAAATCATTCGTTCGCGACGTGGTCGTCCCTCCTCCGTGGACGTGGCTGTCCGAATTTGATAAATCATCGCGGGCATTATGCATTGTACGCTGTCAGCCGGCCAGTTATTTCTCGAACTTTCCTCCGTGAATCACACGCGTTCAAAAGAGAGACGACAATAAAGAATATCAAATTATTCCGCGATACGCGCGAAATCTCTCGTTTCTCGATCTTACGTTTCGAGCGTTTGCTGAAATATCGGGAGTCCCGTTGGTCGTCGTAACGAGACAAGATTGAATCGTTTCAGGACCGCGAAAATTGGTTCGAAATCGGGATGTACAGTGTGACAAGAACGCCTTTCCTCTGAAAGAAAGAATTCTTTTTGCAAAAAATTTTGCACAAATCGAAAGTACGACAGTCCACGATCGCTATAGTGAAACAATTGTGTTTTCTTCTATGTCAAGGTCAGAAATATGTTTCGTGGCATAAAGCGACCGCTTCAGTGCGAGTGCCCTGACTGACATTTCTTTTCTGAGGTAATCTCCACAGTAACTAAAGCAACGATTTCAACGCGCTATTAATCGAGTGCGTAATAGTATTTTAGGTATACCGTCGATCTGTACAAAATTCATTGCAAAAAGAATATTTTTCCCCACGGAAATGGCGTGCAGGAATAGCATTCTGATTAAACACACTGTATTTCCGCATTTTACGCATTTTACTGAAGAAGCTTTGCACACAGTGTGAGATAAGCTGGAATTTTCAACATCGCCAATTTAAACGCGCTGGACGTAGCTGGAAACAGATCCAGCGATGAAAAGACCGGAGAGAATCGGTCCGATAACAATAAGAATTTCAATTTACCTTACATATTTATTTACCGCGTTGCGAAGCGTATCCCGTTGCCAGTTACACGGAGATCGCGATCGCAACGATTTCCTATCCAACACGTTTCCAGGCAGCTGGAACAAGCCCGGTTCCATAAATCATACAACGGCCGAGTCACGCACTCGTACCTTTCGTTCGCCAACTTACGAAAACAGTGGAACGATAATAACCATCGCGGTGATCCGATAGCGCGGTGGCGCGAAGTAAACGCCGGATAATTCCGAATTCAATAACTCAAAACGGCTGACACGCGCGGCGGTTGAAGCGTACCGCTCTGAAAAACGGCGAAATAATCGTTTCGAGATTGCGCAACTAATTGCCTCGGAAACAATAGAAAGCGAGGCAATAAAACAGTCTTAATGATCTCGAGCAGAGCTCGCGAGAACGAGAACCGTGCTTCGTTGCTAATTATCGCTAAAACCAATATATATATATACCCTCTCAAGCGTCCGCGGTTGGGACCTTAAAGAGGGATGGGTGCATTCTGCAAATTAAGATGAAAGAAAGAAAAATGAATTATACCGACACCAGGCACCTGCGGCAAATTCCAGCATTGTTTTGTTACTACATTATTCGATTGTAAAAGAAACTTAACATTTTATTTGAACTAAATGCGTTCAAACTACTTTTGAACTAAATAAAGTAATAAATAATAAATTATAATAAGTAATAAATACATGTAATACACATAAATTGGACGTAATACGTATTTGTTATTTAATATAAAATTTGCTTCAACTTTGATCGATGCATGTCCGAAACAATCGTAATGTGCAAAATATCGGTGTCATATATCACATGTCGTTTTGTTTCACGTTTCACGCGGCTGCACGGTGAGTTAACACAGAGTGGAGACAGTCTGAATTCCAAGAATTAGTGGGGATAGCAACGGACGCTTAAGTGGGCACTAGTGTATATAGTTTTCGTTGCCGATACGGTTGGGATTTACGGAATTTATTGGTGGTTTATCTCGAGGGGATGAAACGAGAGCCGGTGGTCGAGCTTGGTGTCGGCTCCCCATTATCGAAAACGAACGATCGTGATCGGCTGACCGCCGGTAAACCAACAAACAGGCTAAACTTGTTCCCCTTTTCTCTTTTTTCCATCTATATGTCGAAAAGGAAATTAAAAACGATCGAAACGACCACAAAAATTTATAACTCTATGGAGCAACTTTACAATATCAATATTTTATGTATAAATAAAAATTCGCGTTCTTTATTGTATCACAAACTGTATTTTTTCGTATTTTTTTTTTTTTTTAATTCTAATTTCTCTGATCCAATTTTTATACTTCAGTCGCATATCAGGTAGGTTCTAGTGTTAAAACTCGCGGGAAATTGCGTAAAATTGCGTATACACAGTTGCTTCCGTGTGTTAACGCGGGTTTAATTTATTACATATGTAACAATAAGGTGAAATGCGATTCAATCTGACATTCAATTGTGCTTTACCTTTTTCTCTTTCCTCTCCTCTGGCGATTACATCACGCGAATCCAAGCCCATTTCGCGCGTTTTGATCGCTGGCTGATTTATTAGCCGCTCGTTATTAATCGACACGATTCGTTTATTAATTATACGATCGTGATGCTGGAAACATTAAACGACGCAAGTGATTGATGAGCATTACGCGTACGAGTCGGGATCAAGAATCAATAAAATCGTGCTCGTACACCTCGTTAGAAAATAGTCTACTCGTACTCGAATATGAAGATGCCACGATGCGCTCGCTGGCAACCAAGTGCTACTCCAGATTCTTTGAGCATCACTCGTCGCTTCGTTTTACAAAGCGACTTAGTCTCGCAAGAATTTCAATTTTCTTTATACTTTCCGAGTCTTTCCGTTTCCAATATCCAAGAACATTGGAAAGTTTACAATTTTAATTTATAATACAGTTTAATTTATAATACAGTTTAATTTATAATACAATAAATAACATATTTAATACAATTTTACGACTGTATCAAGTCCATCAGAATGTTAAAAGAAACACGACAGTGTCTTCAAAGAATAAAATTTGGAACTAAAGAAATTCCAAAGGGGCCATAAATCTAAACGACGAGAGAAGGAAGATGTTTCAAAAGTGAGATCGAAAATGTCAGTTATTTGTTATTTACGAAACCGAAGCCATTGATTTACGACGAAGAAAAAAGAAAGGAAAGAAGCGAAAGAAAGAGAAACGTAGGTGGGTACTAACTTGTTCGCCCGATCTTCTTGTTCTGCGAATGAGATTCCTGTCTGGAATATTTTCTGGGCCGTTAAACTCT
Source organism: Melipona quadrifasciata (assembly GCA_001276565.1). Lineage (NCBI taxonomy): Eukaryota > Metazoa > Arthropoda > Insecta > Hymenoptera > Apidae > Melipona > Melipona quadrifasciata. The sequence goes on along the minus strand of KQ435774.1, from coordinate 1,012,051 downwards.
GGGCTGGAGGAACGCGCTCGATATTCACGAGTGGACAAAGAAAGTAATAAACGTATTTGGCGAACGAGGAGACGCCATTTCCAGCAACGGAGTACATCAGATATACATAGGAACCGGCGGCTACGCCCTTATCGGAAAGAGCTAATGGTACACGCGGCGCGACCTCAGACGACGGAATCCAGGCTAGCAGTCGATTCTCATGGCCTCTCTCGGTATCCTCGTTCCGGTCAACGAAAAATCGCGAACATCGGGAGATTCGTTTTAATTGAGCTCCCCGTCGCTGCGCTCCGCTATCTTATTCCAGCTCAGCTCGCTTCATAATTCTCAATCAGGCGCATCGATCGTTTTCTTATCGGTACATCTTCTCGGTATATGTAATAGTGTTTTCAATCTCGCTGGAAGTTTGGAAAAATTTCTCGACCGAGTTCGACTGTCTTCTCTTGGGTGTTTTGAAAAATTTTCAAATAACATTATGCTCTTCAATAATTTTGGAAAATTATTTATTATATAATCTATTTATGAAATAACATAAAAAAAATAATATGAATTATAAAATAATACGAATTATTAATTATTATTTAACCTATTTATGAAATAACGAAATTATTATATTGTCAAATGTTGTAAAAATTATTTTATTTCCAATTAAATGATTTATTTGTCATTTTGTAAAATAAATTATTTACTATTTGCCATTTGTAGTAGACTATTTGGTCTTTATTTGCTATTCGATTTTGATAAAAATAATTGATTTCTCAAGGTACAACATCCAATGATTATATTTTTTATTCTGCGACTACGGTTTGTTCATTAACGGGCCAAATGTTTAAGGAACGAATCCTATTAAAAGCTAAAACAAATTTCTACCGTGATAATGCAATAAATTATTTTAATTTTCATTGATTATTTATTTTTTTTTTTCATTTGAGTATTTTCGTTTCGTTGACATGAATGTTGACTTTGAATGTTTTAAGACAAATCTTCAACTATCAATAAATATTATAACATAAATATAAACAATAAATATAAACATCAAATAAATATTATATTATATGCAAATTCTCAAATTCCTTTAATTGATCAAATGAGCTACGTACCATCAATTGAAATCCACTATTTGCGAAATACCGAGGAACATTATTTCAATTATTATCAATCTCATTTATACATAAAGTTATTATTCGAAACAAATTTCGCTGTCGGGTTTGCTTTCGAGTAACTTTTCGACTTCTCAACCGGGAAAATTTCCAAAGGCACCGCAGAGAATTTATCTCCAAATGAACTCGTTAAGAAATCTACACTGGCTACTAAATTTTAATGCCCCGCCCTGCAACTGTCGCCGGGCCTGAAGCCGCTTTGCGCTGAACTTTACTGCGCGAAATTATTTGCTTAACCTCGATGCATGCTGTTTTAAACGAGCGCATGTTAAACGGGTACGTTTTCATTGGTGCACGCGATTGGCAACTACGTGCGCAGGCAGAAAGGCAGCTTGTACATAAATTTGTTAGACACGTAGACACACTCGTAGCCTGTATCATCGAATCTCCGAGGAACATTTTCGTTCTCCCAAGTGGGGATTGAATTGCGCAACCGGTCAACCCCACGTGGGAGTGGATAAAAAGTACGCGAGAATTAAAACGCAACCCGGAATCGCGGGAGATAGCTTAAAGTTGAAACGACCCACGCGTCGCCTCGCCATAAATTTTCGTCTTCTCTACAGTAGAGCGATACGTCGCGCCACCCTCGTTTCTTCCTTTCGTTATTGTCCCTCCGGAAATGGCGACGTAACTGCCGTCTAATAGAAAATCACCCGTTACCTTTCACGTTGACGTCCACGTCGAGCTCGTACTCTTTGGACAGTGCGACAATACGAAGAACGAGAGATTTGAAAAATAATTACTTTCTCCTACTACGTCCAATGGTACAGGTGAAGAGGAGGTAATTCTACGTGAAAAAATAAGTCGGATATAAAGAATAAAATTTTTTCGTTTGAGGCTTCGCGTTTTCGAGTAAGTCGGTCTTGAATATTCCACGCGTGCACTTTCGCTTTGGAAGTTTTGAAAGTAATGAATGCGAAAATCAAGATTCCAAGTTATCCGTAATTTCTGTTTTGAACATTTATTTAGTTTTCATGTACGAACATTCAAGGAAACGTATTGAAAGATTATCAAAAAATTACAAAAAATACGTTCTTCTTAGTATATTGTTTAAAAACAAACGGTTTTTATATAAAATGGTATACATCATTAATTTCATTGTTTAAAAAAACACTAATTTCACTAATTTACGCGAAAACTGTAATTCCCGAGATATTTGACGAAATAAATTCCAGAGTCCCAACTATGAGATTAGTTCGATAAAAAACAAAGAAAATACGTGTAAAATATTTTTTTCGAGAACTACATTCTTGCCAACCCGAACGACTGCTTGTAAAAAAAGAATACGTGCGAAATATTTCTTTCGAAAGCTACATTCGTGCCAACGACAAAGAAAACGTACGTGTCAAATATTTTTTCGAAAACTAGATTCGTGCCAATTTCATCGAAATCGGCAACGGACACTTCGCCACGTTCCCTCGTGAGAGTGGAAATCCACGAGGCCTTAACCGACCATCATTAGGAACGCGAGGACGGTCCCGGCCGTGTGCGGCAACCGCATTGTCGCGACCCGGATCCGATCGGAATTCATCACGACGAAGATCACGACTCCCGTCACTCCTCCGTGACCGTCGTTGCTCAAAGGTTACCTACCTACGAGACCGGCCTGCAACCTATTTGCATCGACGGGCAACGATGTCGGTCAGTAGTTCCTTCCGAATGTTCCGTCGCGGCACGCGCGACGCTCGGGAGATGAGCCCCAGTCGCACGGGGAATACGTGGACTGCTTCGAATAACTCAGACATCTCGCGTGATACGTATAACGTTACACCTTCTAAAAATGGACCCATTCTACGGTTATACTAACGTATATAACCCGTTCGATATAAATTGTGAAAGTTCCCTTCTCGAACAACGAACACCTATTCCTTTTGAATCGCATAATGCGCTACGTGTATACGAGCGTGCGCGAGTGTTTCGTTGTACCGTTAACGCGGAATTTGAGCCAAATGGTTTCGCGATTGATCCAAGAAGCGTAGAAAAATGACGAACTAACGGTATCGGCGAGACCAACGGGCGATTGCGATCTCGCGGCACGATTTGACGAACTGTTTACCAGGTAAACGAGGCACGTAGTGGTGAATAAGTAACAGGAAATATACGTGCGGACGTACGGTCGGGGATATATAAGATTTCATAAACGCCCGCGGGGGATGCTGCGTGCATGCTCGTTGTGTCCCGCGCCGCGACCCGTCGAGTCTCACGAATATGTGCCCCGGTGAAAGCTGACGAATTCACGGAAAGCCGAGATTTGCATGAAATTTACAGGCGACAGGCCTGTTTCCGTTTCGCGAATTCTTCTTACTCTTCACACAAAGGTCGTGGGTACACCGATACGTTTCTCGCTCTCGAGATATCATCTCTCGTGACCATCTTTCGCCAACGCGTCCGCGAGAAGTGTCAATCATCTTCGCAGAACCGGCCGCGATGCACGAGCCATTGTTTTTTGATCCATTTACGCTCATACGCCAACGAATCTCAAAAGTTACGAAAAAATCACCGGATCTTCGAAGCTTCGAGGCTCAACTTTAGAGACCTATTGTCATACGAGGCTCAATCTTCCAAAGCTTCAAGACTCGATTCTCAAAAGTTCTCGACCCTTTTAGAATTTCGAGAAAAGAAATAAAAACATTAGAGTGACATTTGCGAGATTCAAAAAGGAACATATTACGAGATAAAAATGTGTTTCAACATTTGTTGAAAATCGTACCAACGATGTTTATTCAAAATCGTTAGAAAAAAATGGAAAAATCAAGATCCACCGCGAATTTCGGTTCCACCCTGTACGTTTTCTAACAACTGACCAGCAGCTACCTCCCTTTTCACAGTTCTCGATAAACCATTGCCATTTCCGCAAACGATCAATCGATCTCGGCGCAACCGTTTTGCACAACGCGGTTATTACACGAGCCACGACAAACACCGATCGACTCGCGCCTCGACGTTACGCAATGTATTTGCATTCCGCTGCCTCGGATAACAAAACGCTTTGGCTGTTAACTCGGTAGTGTATTGATCGCCGACGGTAATACATAAATCCGATAGGAACGAACGAGCAACCTAGCTAGAGTCTGACTCGACGAGCTGGTGCCACCAACCGCACCTTTCCCAACAGAGAATCGTACCCAAAGATATACCTTCTGCGAAGAGATACGGATCTGAATCCGAGGTTAATTCTTCGGTTAGTTCCCTTTACTTTCTCCGATTTCGCCCCATTTCGTCTGTTTTCCCTTTTTCTTTTCTTTCGAGACCGAAAATCCGTGACTGGTACGTAAGTTTTACCTTGTGCGCTCGTACAACTCGAGCTTGTTGCCTTATCTCGGCTTGATCTTGAATTTTAGTGCGTTGTTGTTTTTGCAAAGAAAAAAAAAAAAAGTAATAGAGACGTGTATCCTAAACACGGAATCAATTCCTGGTCAGGCTATCGTACGCCGTAAAAACAGTATTCGCTCCGCGACAAGAAGTGAAAGGTAAAGCGTTTTCCTAATGAATACGGCAGACTGGTGACCACGCGATCCAACGGTGTGATCTATCAACCTCGGTAGTAAAACTTATTGCCGGGCAACCATAACCAATGAGAAGAACGCTACGTGTTCCCGATAATCCACTTTTCGCTAATTGTAAGAATATCGATTCGGTGTCCCGTACGCGACGAAACCTCCAACGAAGAGGAGAACAGCGCCCTACGGTTACTTTCAAAGTGAAACAAAATTTCCAAGGCAAGTCACGAGTTAGGTTCGAAAATGAGAAAGCTAATCCAGCAGAGGGAAGGTATATCGAATAGCACGCGTTCCCGCCCGGATCCGAATCAAAGGGAATCGAAGCTCGAAAGGCAAATCGCAGACGTCGAAAGGAAGCAAGGGATAAAAGAGTAAGAATGAAAGGAGGCCTGCCTTCGGGTGGATAGAGAAGAAACGGCGGGACGAACAGCGTCCAATGGATTTGCATAGAACAACGTCGCCGGGGCTGGTAGAGGATAGGCCGTGGACTCAAAGGTCGTCTTGTTACCAGGTGATTCCTTGCAAGCGGTCTTTGCCATTTCCCATGGGGCAGACCCATAAAGCGGCCGAAGGTCGGCCAACCGACACGATGGATCACGGCGATAAGGATATATGCATCGTGTTCTGCACCGTGTACCGGTACACCGGAAGTGATCCAGTCGTGTGTCTCGAAGTTCGAAGTGCGCGCTCGTTCGCACCCCCCCTCTCTCTCTCTCTCTCCTTCTCTCTCCATTCGCGCTCGAATACGCGATATCTCGAGATAGCTCGACGATACACGCGTGGGCGAATCGACCGAATGCCAAGAGTCTGCCTCTTACTTCGTTGCTACGCGAGCTATCTACGTGGGCCGTTTCGATATTATAATAAAGGCCCCGGCGCGGAATGATAGAAAGGTACAAGAGGAGCTGGTAATAATAGCGGCTCGCGGTACTCGCCAGGTTGGCAGGTGTTTACCAGACTGCCTCCAACTCGTGCTCAACTTCATCGCTACGAAGAGGCGAGAGACGTGATTTCTCAAAAAATTTGCTCTGCCAGAATCGGTGTAACGATATTCAAATATCACGAATTCAAACGAGGCTTGAGATTGAAATTTTTAACGATCGACTCATCGACTTCGAGTGTCTCGTTTTAGATAAATATGAGTTGCTGATAGACAAAAGACTTGTTGTCGATATAAAGAAATTTATTGTCTCACATTCATCGATTCTTCTTCTTTTTTTATATCGAGAAATTCTAACGTCCACGTTCCATCGCTGCTCGATAACTCGGTAGCTGATCTGCAGATCTATTTACAGATCCATCGATCAACATTTGACTCTCACGAATTATATCAAAACACTGGTACTTCAATGTGATTGGTTAGCCAACTCCTATAAAAGAGTTAGTGCTAGTCGGTCTTAATCTTACTCTTACAGTTAGTCATTCTTTGCGTTTGTGTTAAGAATCACATCAAGAATGAGCCAAGATTTCGGTACAGTTCGATGCCACCAATTTCACGTAGAAACCAAGAAGACTTATTGCAGAAATAAAGTCAGTGTCATTCAAGACAGATGCATTTCCCACAGTGGGTGGTCCTTCGACACCAAGTGATATACGCAGAGGTGCACGATCGAAGACAGTCGCGTGAGCGGCCTCAACAGAAATGAAGATTCAATTTGAACGTTGTTCTTACGACTGCACGTTGTAGGAAGACGAAGGAATTGAGGACGATCGTTTCGAGAAAAAGGAAAGGAAAAGATTGCTCGCGGCTTCGATGTACAACGGATCGAGTTAAACGTAGAGTAAATTTCGTTGCGTCACAGGCGAAACGTACCGCTTTTCCACAGTCTCTTTTTCTCTCTTTCTCTTTTTATTACTCTTTCCGATTCTTGACCGTAATCTGTTCGTAGCGTTGACGAGAGGCATAAAGGGCGAGAAGTACGAGGCAGCGATATACAAGTCAAGAAAGCATTCAAAACGCGTCCGGGACAAGATTCTCACGAAGGAACACGATGTTCCACGCCCCAGAACCTGACGTATCGAGTTCCACGATCCAACTGACCTCTCCCTGTGTGACTCCTGCCTGTCTCGCGTTCCTCGTTCCTCCGTGTCCTCGTCGAGACAGCCCCGCGAAAATTGTGCAACCGAAACCGATTTCTCGATTGGTTCGTGATCCCCCCGTGGTGTCGGCAGCTCGCGGCTCTAACGACGCAAGGTATTATCCCGGCTCTATTTTGCTCTCTCGCGCCGGATAAGATCTCGTAAACGAGATTGAAACTCGCCTCTCCCACGCAGGCATTACGCCGTCTTAGTTGGACCATTTACTGCCCGTACACCTTGTACATACTACACGCTTCCACGTGCGAAATGAGGTTCAACGATCGCGAATAAGTCTCGAGTCGCGATGGAAACTCGCGTGGTGCATCTCGACGCGTCCATTTT
>KQ435774.1:930972-967690 GCA_001276565.1 Melipona quadrifasciata | reverse complement strand
GAACAGACGCTTGGAGTGAAAGTTGTAATAACGACGCGAGGAAAATAAAAGAATTTCAGAAGAAATCCCGAGTCGCGAGTCAATTGACACTTGTCATTGCTTCTTACGGAATAAGAGTTCACTTTGGAAAGATTTGATAGAATTTTAAAACCTGAAACTTGAAATTTTAAATACATTTAAACGAAGATCGTCTGTAATCGTAGAAACGAAAGATCATAAAGACGAATCAATTATTAATAATTATAATACGAACGTGTTTGAGCACGTTTAAAAATAGAAATTCGTTTTAGGTTTAATTGGATTTTTACAGAACCTGAAACCCGAGAACGAAGTTTAAAACGAAGATTATCTGTAATCGTAGAATCAGAATTTGACAGAGACCAATTAATTGTTAATATCTGCGATAAAAATAGGAGTTCACTTTTGTCGAACCAGTCTTGTTAAAAAAACGATCGGGGGGACGTTTTCGCAATCAGTCTCGCCTCGAGACGAGCGTTAAGCTCCGGTATATTCGCCGTTGGTTCGATCAACGTTTCGCGAACAAAACCATTTCGAAAGTTCATCTAACCGAAAGCATCCTGACGTAATCGCACTGTCGAAATCTCCCGGGCAAGTTTTTGCATTCTCCGCGAACCGCTTCACTTCGCGGCGTGTCTCCCGGCATGGAACGCGCGGTGGAAACCACCACCGTGACGATATTCGCAGATATTAAATCCATGCTCGATTGCCCAAAGCCGGCGGGTAACACTATGCAACAACGCCACGGGTAACGCTTTGTAATTATCTTCATCTGTGTAACGATTGAATTTTCAGAGTTAATGCGAAAGCTCGCAAACAGGTATGAAACCGACGCGAAGGTAGAACATCGCTATTTTCAAGCCCGTTTATTCGGGGAAAATTGAATGCCAATAGAGGTATTCTTGTACGTGTCAGTTTCTTGCCAGTTCACGAAAAATATTTAATAGAATTTTTACTGAGAAGTTCCAAATATATTTAAACGAAGATCGTCTGTAATCGTAGAGTCGAAAATTGACGAGGACGATTTAATTATTAGTCATTGTAATAGGAACTTTTTTTTAAAAAAGAGAATTTGGAAAAAAGAGTTCACTTTGGAAAGATTTGATAGAATTTTAAAACCTGAAACCTGAAATTTTAAATACTTTTAAACGAAGATCGTCTGTAATCGTAGAAACGAAAGATCATAAAGACGAATCAATTATTAATAATTATAATACGAACGTGTTTGAGCACGTTTAAAAATAGAAATTCGTTTTAGGTTTAATTGGATTTTTACAGAACCTGAAACCCGAGAACGAAGTTTAAAACGAAGATTATCTGTAATCGTAGAATCAGAATTTGACAGAGACCAATTAATTGTTAATATCTGCGATAAAAATAGGAGTTCACTTTTGTCGAACCAGTCTTGTTAAAAAAACGATCGGGGGGACGTTTTCGCAATCAGTCTCGCCTCGAGACGAGCGTTAAGCTCCGGTATATTCGCCGTTGGTTCGATCAACGTTTCGCGAACAAAACCATTTCGAAAGTTCATCTAACCGAAAGCATCCTGACGTAATCGCACTGTCGAAATCTCCCGGGCAAGTTTTTGCATTCTCCGCGAACCGCTTCACTTCGCGGCGTGTCTCCCGGCATGGAACGCGCGGTGGAAACCACCACCGTGACGATATTCGCAGATATTAAATCCATGCTCGATTGCCCAAAGCCGGCGGGTAACACTATGCAACAACGCCACGGGTAACGCTTTGTAATTATCTTCATCTGTGTAACGATGCCGTTGCGATTCCTGTAACTAGCATTGGCCGTAATGGAAATGATACGGCGGAAATTGTAGTTTGAGAAATGCGCGGGCGAAACTTCTACGGACGTTGGTTGGCGAAAAAACAGAAATCGGAGGAACGGTGCAGATGCAGCGGAAAAGTTTCCGGTTAAACGTTCGTTAATGTCCCGCGAGGTTTCGCGAGGTTTCGCGAGGTTTTACGGTCGGAAGGTTCGATAACGAGGAAAAGCTACGAATTAATATCAACGTTTAACGCCGGTGCTCGATCTGTCGTCTTTGCCTGCGCGTGTTGCAATTTTCAAATCGAGTTTCACTCGACAAATTACATTGGTTAGTGAAAACGCGCAGAAAAATTCTGTCAACCGTGTCTCAGCTGTTACATTTTTATATTTTTATATCGATCGTGTCACGATTTCAGAGTCATTTCCCTGCTCGTTTCTTTGCGAGTAACAGTCACTTTCTCGCAGCAATTCCAAGGAGAATTGTTTGCCAATCGCGGACAAGTGGGAGATAATCTCGCGATTGAATCGATCGGGGCACAATGGAACGCGGTGCTTAATTAATTAGTCACACTGTCAAAACTAGTGACAGAGCAGGATTGAACGCAGGATTGAACGCTTGGCGCGAGCGTCACGGGTCATTAATTTTCAACAGTGTGCGTTAAGTAAAAGACACTTTCAATTTTTTTACCCGTATCGATCTTTTTTGCGCGGAAATTCGTAGCCTCGGATATGTTTCACCTCGGACGGTTTTGCCGATATTTCCCGTGGATTTATTTCGCGTTAACTCGCCGCAGTTTCGACAAGCGGCAAGAGGGGGGAGTAAAACCATTAAAATATACGGAGAGATGACTAAGTTTAAAGCGGATGAAAGATTGGCGCAAAAGCAAAAGCGCCCGATAATGCCCGAGAAATTTGTGCAGGATATTGCGTTCTATTGTAACGGGAATATTTGTCGCCCGGCAGGAAATGGATTCTCCGAATAAAAGGTCCCGTGCGCGCGCGCGCGCACGAACAAAAATAAAAACACAGCGCGCGGTGAAAATTTCATTTCCTAGAAAATTTCTGCTGGCACGGCGTACACACAACGGGGAGGAAATTTACAATAGAGAACTATCCAATCCATTAATGAAATTGATTGAATTTCATCGATTTCCAAAGTTTCCGGTATAGACGGTTCGGTGGTAATTAATCGAGGTTACATTGCTGGAAAAACTTTCCATCCTCCGCCGAAATGAACTTTCATCGCTTCCGTCAGCGGCGTGTTCCAGTTGTAACGAAACAACGTCACATAAACTCCCGCGTTCGCGAACGCTTCCGTTCGAGTTATAATCTTTCAAAGTTCCCCAGCGTCGTGGAAAATGTTCGCAGTGGCTTGTTCCAGCCGAGGATGCGAGCTTCGCAACATCGTCTCGTAGATTGCCGAACGCTTCGAACGCCCGAAAATTCCCCGGGTGCTTCGAATTGTTTGACAAACATCCACAATATGCTCGCGCGGATCTAGTAAATTAATAACCGATTCCCCATAAATCTAACGTTTTGAAGTGTTCTCAAAGGTACGGAAGGTCCGTTAATGCACTCTTTAATAACCCGAACTATTTCAACTCTGCGAAAAACATTCTCTGTGTGTGTGTGTGTGTGTGTGTGTGTGTGTGTGTTTGTGTTTGATCAAACACGCGTGTACTGCGAAAATTACATAATCTCGCAGAGCCGCGCTGATTGCAAAAACAGAGCAAAGAGAATACGAATTTAGGATTAAATGTCTCATTAGGAATTGCTTGCACAACCGTCAGCAATTCTATACGATCGTTACACAGCCGATCGAGGTACGTACGAGCGTATACATATTGCTTCAGTGTCGCGTTCCGACTTTGATGAGCAAATTAGGATTCTAACTGGTTTGTCGGAATACAGGCCCGTCTACCTAACTACCTGGAATACCAAACGACTGTATCTATAAAACAGGGTCGTACCGTCACCTTCCGATTAACCGAATTATAACGCTTTTAAGCGCGACGAATCGTTTTCTATCCCCAAGCGTTTCCACCTACTTCGTTTACTCGAACTCGTGGTCATTGGTCCTCGTTTCGACCGCAGTTATCGGGCCGTGCCGTGTCCGGTTAAAGCAGCGCCGAGTGATTTAATACGTCTTTGTACCTGGTAGATACGCCGAGTATCTAATTTACTTGATGTTTATTCATTAGCGGTCGTCAACGATTGAACTGGCGGCTGGCTAATCCTTTAATACCGCGTCATTTATCAAATGTTAATAGCTGTACTACACTAGCTTATCAAATACTCGGTCGGAACCACTGTATTAGCTGTTTCGAATTATCAGGTTACGCGCACGTGTTATTCGTTGAATACATCGTAATGGAGCATCATCTATCGATTATCGATAATTGCCAAAGACGTTTACCCTGTTTTCGACGCGCGGAACACGCCACTCCTTAAACCGGCAGGGGAGAGGGTGGTTTCAACCTAACGATTACACGCGTAACGACGCGACGTCGCACACCGATGTAATTCGTCCTCTCGAAAGTAGTCCCCGTAAAAAATAATTAATTTCTCGTTAATCCATCGCACGTGCATTTACGTCCGAATTGTACGTACGTACGTCCGTACGTCCCTGTTGCAATTAGTTCACGCCGCGTCGACTCTAGAAACGAGCATTCTCGATACTTCGTTGCTTCTTTTTTTTTCTTCTTTTTTTTTCTTTCTCGCCTTGCCTGCCACTCTAACTGCACGTCAATCGTAGCGCAGGCTAATTACTACCAGCGCCGGAAAATCGAGTAGCCGACGTTATTCTGGCTGGGGTAATCTTTGCGAGACGGGCGGCGAGTCTCGGCAGTCTCGTCTGCCGTCGGTTGAACACGACGGACGGTAGCCCGTCCGACTCGTCGTACACACACCGGTGTGCGACTTAAGTATCAGTAATCGATACATCTTGTCTGCGCCGATGTCACCGCGAACACCGGGAGTAACCGGGGTAACATCGAGGACCGTCAAGCTCTACCCGGTATACCCCGGGTATTCTCTCTCTTTACTCACCCGCCGTGTCGGCCGACTACCAGCCACTTAGAAAGCCAGTTAAACACCACAGCACCAGCAGCACTAACGGCGAGACGCGTGTCATCGAACTTGTCGATAACGTTTCACAGCGATTCCCTTGGTAGCCAGCCGTTTATAAAGTGCCCCCTAATCTCCTGACGTGTTCGTTCATTGTTAGATGCCCCGGTGCAACTATCAACGTGTTCCGTGGAGAAGGGGCAAGTGCCAACTATACCCGATAATCCATAGTTTCTAAAACGCACACATTGGTGATGGTGATGACGGTGGTGTGGGTGCTGGTGGTGGTGGTGGTGGTGGTGGTGGTGATGGTGGTGATGGTGGTGATGGTGGTGGGTCTCGTCTGGAAAACAGGGAGGAAAACGAGTCACTCTGACCGTTTCAGCTCCTACTCCTTCCACCTCCTCGATCTCCTGTAATCTCGTTCTCCCGCGTCTTCCACATCCTGCCGCGCGCAGGGGGTTATGTATCGCTTTACACGCGTACGTGCATACACACATGCATGCATGCGTACACGGTGCAGTGGCTCGCGTCTGGACGAACACACGTACCGACGCTTCGTATTTTTCCTGTTATGGCGAAACCATTTCGCATCTCGCTTATCCTCGCCAAACTATTGCCCTCGTATGCGCGCCCCTCTTTTCGGATTCCCCCGCTATTTATCTAAACGTCGGCGTGGCCGTCGCGCCGCTGGAAGGAGCTGTCTGCATTTCCTATGACTATGATCGAGCGAGATTTTGCCGAGATTGTCGGAGTCAAATTCAAGGAGACACGGAGCCGCAGGAAGTGTATTAATCTTGCAGCCGCGTTTTGTTGCCTCCGCGAGGATTCGTTTTCAAATTTTTAACGGGCCAACATTTTCATTTCACTGCTCTAGAAACCTTTCCCACCAGCTCGATCGAGTTCGAATTTTTCAAAAGTATTTATAACCGTACAGATACGCAACTCGCTACGTTTCTCTTTTCTTTTTTCTTCGAAGAACTACAGCCGCTGAATCATGTCTTGAAACGTTTCGCGATAATCGACCTAATACCGTTAAATTCTCTCGAGAACCGGATTCTATTGGACTTTCCAGTTTTCCAGATCGATCCGCCTTGCATCTGCTTTTACCTCGCGATAAATTGAAGGCGAATGTACGGGAAAATCGAGCAAATTCGAAAATCCGGGTAAAATCCACTCTTGGAGAGAATTCAAGAGTAACGTATCACGCGGAGCATGATTCGGTGAGCACCGAATGTACAACACTTTCAGCGAATCCTTTCCCTCCTGTTTCTTTCGAGCGTTTGTTCCACCACGGTATCGATACCACCAACACACACGCAACGAGTGCCTTCATACCGGTACTAGCTTTTCAAAACATTTTCAAAACTTTCACAAAACGAAAGGTACGCTACCGCTATCTTTCTATCTTCTTGTTTCATCCAACTTTCGATCTGTTAATGCATAATTTATTTTGTAAACTCCGGTTTTCTTCTTTTTCTTTTTTCTTTTCCTTATAATTTTACGCAATTAGAAAACACATCGGCCGCTCGTTGAGTGATTTACAATCACTCAGTCACTGATTCGGGATCGTTACGGTAGACGTAGATCGACCCGGCTGTCGTAAAATTCGATACTTCACGATCCCGAATACTCTTCGTTCGTGGATTTTATTCTCTTCATATCACAATTCTTCGGCACCTCGAGTTAGAAATCGCGTCGCGATGCTATCGAGTTGAGAATCCTCCGAGATACAGAGGAAAACGGTGCCCTAGATCGTAACACGTTCAAATTCATCGGTGCGTGAGTATTGTCCGGTGAAACACGTGTAAAATGTCGGTCGCTTTTACTCCATCGTCAATTTATTTTAATCTCATTATTACTGTGTCAGATACCCACGAAGCGCGAGACGCGCGCCTTTCACTCACCTTTTTTTTTTCGTGGAGTTTAATCATGTTCCAAGATCAATTTCATCGTGACTTGCTACACCGTGCGCAGTCTTTGCACTAGAAAACTCTACGTTTTGCAAGAGTCTGCGTTATGCGAGTCCTGTATTTCTAGCGTTTCACTACTTGGAAATCATTGCCTTGGCTCTGATTGGCTTTTGATTTCACTCTCTAATATCTCTTTCGCGATAACTAATAAACGTTGGCGGATTGACGAGCTCTTGCAGTTTTACACAGGGGTAATGTCTAAACAAGGGATGTTTGTTTATACGGAGGGTTAACTCGGTGATATATGTTTGAGGATTTTATCCGTTTCAACGAAGTTCCACGAGCCTCCTGTGTGCACGTGGAACCTAAAAGCACCCTGCTATGTACGTTTGCGTTAAACGTGACAGCAAATATTGCGTTCGGTGAGCTAAGACTTAGCCCCGGCGTAGAACGTGACGGATTCTTTATCGAGGAACTTGGGAAATCCCAAGGAATTCTTTATATACCGAATGACGCGCATCGCTGCACGGAATTACGAGGCAAGAAAGTCAAATCGAAGTATGCCCGACGATTTTTGCGAAACGATACGCGTTGTGCAATTACCCTCGACGAGAGTTTAACGTTTTTTGGTTTCCAAACGGTCGTTAACGCTCAAAAGTGCACGCACGACACCGTCGCCGTTAATCTCGCAAACTTTCGCCACGAGAACATTAAAAACACCTTTTGTAATTACTCGTCAGGCAGTGGTAAACGTCCACCGCGTTCGTTTATTTCTCTCAGACAGCAATCACGTATTTCGATTTAACGTTTGACAAGCGTCACCGTGAAATTTCGACGAGGCAAACAACAACGCACAGTGGTTATCCACGTACGTCGAACGATTCGAAAACGTTGAAAGGGAACTTGCCGCGTTATTCAGTAGTCTCCTCGGAAATTTTCCCAGCTAGACGGCCGCGTGCGGTTTCCCGGGCAAAAATTTACGAACCCGATGAAAGGAACCGTTCGCTCTATTTTCACGAACCCTCGATTCCTCGATTCCGCGTGCCTCACGATCGGAGATTGCCTCCCATCGCTCTCTCTCTCTCTCTCTCTCTCTATCTCTCTCTCTCCAGATCCGAATCTTTGCATAATGCCACCACGATGATAAAATACTCCCTTGCCTGCAAATCGAAATCCCAGCGTAGTCGTGTGCACGTGTGCGTGTGTTCGCGTATAACGCGTATGTGCACGCAGCGATCTTCTCTGCGAGTATGAGCCGTAGAGAGTGAGTGGGGAGAGCGAGGGGCGGCGCGGGAGGGAAGAGTGCGCGGCGGAGTGCCTGTAATCAAAATGCAAAACTCTTCGGCTTTCAATTGCATGGAATATCGAAATATCCGGGGCGTGAAGTGGATATCGGGTTACCCCCCTCCCCTGGACACTGTGAAAAACTGCACGTTCCCGCGCGCATGAAATTCCTCGGAAGACAGTTTGGTTCGCTTTGCAATTTACAATGTCGTTCCCTCCCTCTCTCCCTCTCCCTCTCTCCCTCTCCCTCTCTCTCTCTTTTGGCACCGGATTATTCTACGTTCCGCGGAAATCGATGATACACAAAGGAAGGAACGTACGCGTGCAGAGAGGATTCTTTTTTCGTCCCCTGTCCCCGCCGTCTATCCGCCGTCTATTGGACCCCTGTGAACGGAATAAGTAATTCGAAGCGCGCGCGCCCTCGGAGAAGTCAGCGACGATCCCTCGACTGCACTGGCACAAACCTCGTCTCCCTATAAAATTTTCGTAGCGGCAATTTGGGAAATCGTCCAATCGCGCGTGGGACGAATGGATCGTAAAACACGATGGTGGCAGCGACCTCCGTGATTACCTCGGGAGTAGGATCTGGCTGGGAAACTTGGCCTCGCGGCGTAACGCCTCCGGAACGATCCCGTTGATCGACGTTCAAATGCAAATTCTCTGCACGGGGACGGCTGGTTGGCGGACGGCGTTCGTTCATTGTGGACAGTAAACGGTCGTCGACCGATAGGGACAAACGGAGGGCATAGTGTAAACGCAGACAGGTGGACACACCGTGGGGCAGACACACGGCGACGTCGGCGGCGGCGACGGTGGACAAACTGTCTTCTTCGTCTCTCCGAACGGCACGACGTTCGGACGATTCTTCCTCGCCTCTTTCATCAGAGCCAATAGCTTTTGTACGCGAGCCAATCTGCTCCGGAAATCGTCGCGCTTGCGTGTTTTACACTTTCTCGTCTGCGTCTCGACTATCGTCAGTGTCTCTTCCTCGAGACGATCTTTGCATCGGCAAATCAACTTGTCAGGATGAAGGGGCGGAATGATCGTCGAGCTGCCCCAACAGAAAGACTCGAGATCCATGGTGGTCAGTTGCCGGAATTGATACTGGTAACGATCGTCGGTTTCCTCGCGTACGTAGAACGCCTTCTCTATGCCGAGAGGCGAGTGTATCTCGGTTATGACGCAGTTGCCCAAATAACTGATACGTACGTAGAGTTCTATGGTGGCGTCGGTCTTCTGCAGATCCTCGTCGAGCAAAGTGAACGTGCCACGCGTCGACCTGGACGATTAACAAGATGTGATTTTTTTTCTCGTTTCTCTTTTTTTTTTTTTTTTTTTTTTTTTTAATTCAGTCGAGCAGAAAAGCGGGTTTACAAGCATCCTGTCAAGCGCCTGTCTGAACCGCATCAACATACCGTTTCTACATTCTTCGAAAACGACGAAACATTAGGTATCTCTTAATTAGGTGTCTCGTTAAGTCGTGCATTATCACTCGAGAAGAAATCCTAGCGTAGGAAATTTCAACTGAAATCTCTCGTTTAACTCTTGCACGGTTTATCTTAGCGAGTGAAATGTTTCCCAGCTAATCCGAACGAGGTAACGAGATTAACAAGGCCTAAACAGAGACGAGAGAGATTACCTCTCTTCTCTCTTTTTTTTCAAGGGGAGAGATTTCGCCCGATACGGGTCAGACAAGCCTCGGACGATTTCCGATACAAACGAACAAGGGAGTGGTTCGAGCCGACTGGGTAGTACTTGGTACAGCGGTTTTTTAAATTACATTAGCCTCCCCAACCCCGGGCGTAACATTTGCCGTGTCCGGTAATCCGTTTCGCCGGGGAATTTGCATAAACGCCAGCTCCGCGTATTTAAATGCATTCACCTTGATATAGGTTCGCGCTCCAGGCCGGCAGAAAAATAACCCTCGAGCTCCCGCCGTTCGCTCAGGTCCTTGATAACGCCGTTAAACAGATCGTCCACCCTGACGAGAGTGAACCCAAAGTTTCGCCGTGGCTCCATCTCGAAATACTTGGACACCCCTTTGTACACGTACAGCTGCAGATCGACACCGGACATTCTCTCGCGGAGCACGGCCTCGGGCACGGAGAACAGCACCGATCTGCCACCGTGGAACTGCTCGTTCTCATAGTTGGAGCCCCGGTACGAACGGTAGTCCCGTCGGTTCGGCGACAACGTTGTCCATTCGTCGTCCAGCATTCGAAACATTATGACGGTCTTCTTCATGAGCGCGACGTCGAACACGTCGGTCCATGGCATGTACAGCTGCTCGATGGTTTCGACATATTCGAAAATTAAGCGGGGATGCCGCACCGTAGGATCGAGAATGTAGATCAAGTGGATTGATTTTGTCAAGTGATTTTTTTTTTCTACATATACGTCGTTCTCGCGGTAAATACGTATCGCATCGTGTTTTTGGAAATATTTATTCGCGAAAATGGTTTTACGGCGGTTTTACTTTCTTTCTTTCTTTTTGCGAGTGGCGAGGCAAAGCCGTGCCTCTTGACCGTCCCACTAAAAATACAGATTTTTAAAGGAAACGAGAGGAAACAGTGGGATGATACTTTTTAATACTAGATAACGTATCCTCGCGCTCTTACGTGACCGCTGGCTCGTACACCCGCCATTACGTGACCGGTACCGAGTGTATTAAGTTTAAAAATTTCACGAAGATTACACGAAGATTGCTGGGTCGCTTTTTATATACCGAAAAGCCGAGCAGACGCGTTTACATGTATTTAAGAAATCTTGCCGTGAAACGACTTCTCTTGAAAAAAAGGAAAGAAAGAATGACAAACCTTCAGCTTTCTCGGATGCTTGAAAAAAGTGGCAGACGGACGCGTTTCAAACAGAACTGCGTTGAGCAACGGTAGTTGGATATAAATATTAGCCGTAAATAAACGTGTCTTCTACTACTATTATTATTATTATTATTATTATTATTAATATTACTTTTCTCAAAGAGACAAAGTTGACAATCAATCAGCTAACCTACGTACGTACATACGTATATATATAACTGCGTATATAAACGTCGCAATGATACACTACGTATCATCCTGTAATTACTTACATTCTTCACAGCTACCTCCAACAATATAATTCGCGAGTCGTTCGCCACCATCAGCGAGGACATCGCGTCGTCGTGTAATATATTACACGTGTCGTTCGTTTCACGCTTCGTTTAACGAGTCCGCCGTGAACTTCTGCCGGCGAGTTTGATTTATGGCCGATAAAGCGATCAAGGGCGCGAGGAAGATTCAGAAATTTTTACTTGTTACGAAACTCTGTGTCTCTCTAGGTGAAGCCGTGTGTGGAGTTTGAGGTTGGAGCGTGTCGCGTTTTCCAATCCTGCGACATCGCTGACCTCCCCGTCCCCCGTTTCGCCGCCGTGGTATCGGCGCTTCTTTCGAGAAATAAATTTTATCCAGCGGCACAACTGTCCGCCAACTTCATTTCCCTGTTCTCTCGCGGCACAATGCGCGAGACACGAAACTTGCCGCGACCCATTCTAATCGCGTTTCAGATATAAATGTTTAACAGACAGCTGCCGCGAGAAAGTTTTATCAGGAAAGGGGGGAGGGGGGAGTGGGAGAGATCCGACGAGATACCAAACTCGGAGGAGGATAAATGGATTTTGCCAAAAGATCCGATAGGGAGGACTTTGAAATTCACCTTCGATCGATCTTTCAATCTCTCCTAACTGGTTTTTCATCTTCCGCCATGCCCCGTTTGGCCCTCGTTTTCCCCTCGCTCGCGTCCGATTAAACGAACGTAAATTTACGGTATTATCGATAATGTCTGGCGGAAACGACGACTTCAAGCGTCGATCTCTCCCCGTCGAACCCGTTCTCGCCCATTGTTCTCGGCTTCGCTCTCCCGGCGAGATATATTTTCGGTGTATTGAAAAAGCGAGAACCACTCGAGAACCAGCTCCTCCCCTCTCCCCGGGCTTCCAGTCCCGTAGGTGGAAACGCCATTAAAAATATTTGGACGGAGGGAGGATAGGGAGCATCAGGGTGTGCCGTGACAGGAAATAAAACAGCGGGAAATAAAACAGCGGCAAAGGGGATGAAGGAGCACGAGGGATGGAGGAGGGGGGCAGAGAGAGAGGAAGGAGCCTGCCGCTCGGCTCGAGGGCGGAAAAATCGTATTAACGACGGAAATAGATAGCGAACAGCCGAGGTAAAAATCGGCGAAACACGAGCAATTTATAGATACGGCGAATGCGCGAAAACACGGACGCAATTTATTGGCCGTGTCGGGAACGACCTTACCCTAAGAGTATGCCATAAATCACGCATCAGACCACTCGTTCGATATATATATATATATATGTGTGTGTGTGTGTGTGTGTGTGTGTGTGTGTGTGTGTGTGTGTGTGTGCGTCAGTACGTTCGCTGGGGAAAAGAAAAAACGAAAGCGTCGGTGATCGCGGCTTCCCGACTAGAAGGAAGTCTAATAACCTGAAACGCAATAACCGTGGCAGCGCGACGCGTATATGAGTATGACGTAACACGAGGAAAGCGCGAAGAGGAAAAGCTAAATGTCGTTTAGCGCATCCCTTTTACCGTTAATCCGTCCGCGCGGTGCAGCGAGGCGCGCGCGCGTCGCAAAGAAAAATTTCGCAACGTTTTCGCAGCGTCGGCTTCGTCAAAGGACGTGTTTACGACCGCGACACAAAGGAGGAGAAATTAACAATTGTTAGGAAATTTACGCTGCAACGTGAATGCCGTGTCACGTGTGTCTGCCTGCCTGTCTCTGCCTTTCTTTCTCCAAAAGTGTATAAAAAAAAAAAAAGAGAAAGAAAGAAAAATTCACCTTTTCATCTTCGACTTTGTCCGTGGCAGTTACGTTTCTCATTCGGGATATCCACTCCGCCCCGTTCTCCGATAAAAATCATCACGCGCCGATAAGGAATTCAAGCGGCACCCTTCGTCGTGCGCACCCTGATCGATTAAATAGATCCGCTAATGCCCCCCTGACTGCAGGGAGGAGAGGGGGGAAAAAAGAAGAAGCGAGAAGTTCGACCAAAGTGAGTGACGCTATCTGACGCTTTTAATCGAGCTACCGTAAATCGCTCTTTCAGCGGCGTTCTCGCGATCGCTAATGGCGGCCGGCGACGAGCGCGGGTCGAGCAGCGAAATATAAATTGCTGACACGGTTAATTCAGCCTTGACTCGCGGGGCGATTGCGAAATAAAACGCAGCTCCCCCGGCCCGATTGAATTCGAAGTGAATTGGATCGTCCTGATTACGCGATGTTCGGAGCTGAGGCACTCCGAGGCGCGTCGCTCGGAGGTCGCGGCGCCTATTCAACGTCGATTCTTTGAGAACACGAACAGCCAGAGAATGCGAAAGAACGCGATTAAATCGGATCGAACGTCGAATCGAACTTTCGGACCAGCCTCGACGGTGAGCTGGTGACAGTGAAAGGACCGACCATCATCCCGGCTTCAAACGGTTCCAGCTTAATGATCGTATCGTGGTATTCGCGCGCTAATCACCGCGTGTCGGCATTTCGGTAGATTGCCCCGCATATCGTACCGTGCAACGTCATCGTGCAAGCGATCATCATTCGATCGAGCATACGTACACACACGTACATCGGTGGACACTCGACTGACAAATTGCTCGAATTTCACTGGCACGGCAAGAATCTTTCGAGAAGCGATGGACAGAATCGTGCGGGATTAATACATAGAAGTTTCCGATATTCTTGCGATCTGTACATACATGTATACGATCTGTAAATCGACGTTGGAAATTGTAAACTATTAGATTGGCCAATAACTACTTCTTTTTTTGTGTTTGCAAATGAAAGGCGAATTTTGCGAGCTTTGCCAAGCGAATAAATTGTTAACGAAATCGTGCGATTTCGAAATCTTTTTTCTAGAATAAGCTTGAACAATCAGCTGTTGAATTATACAATGAATTTGCGGTTTAGAGTGAATTATATTTCAACATATGTACGTGCGTCTGTCTATTAAGAAAAAAGACAATTACTTTTTGACCAACCCAATATTTATAATATTTACCGTTTATCGTTCTATCGATATATTGGCAACAAAAAGGGGAATAATTTTCGATCGCTGTCACAATGATAAAAAGAGTTCTTGATCAACTTCTGATATTAACTAATTTTTCCTAAATAATCCAATTTTTAGTTTCTATCATTCTGTCGATATATTGGCAAAAGAAAAAGGAATAATTTTCCATCGTCGTCACGGTGAAAGGATTCTTGATCAATCTCTGATATTAACTACAAAGTTCATCGAAAACCGTATTCTAAATAATCCTCCGATCGAGTGCAATCCCATTGACGGTTGAAAGATCGAGAACCCTGTGTCGAAGCGTTTCCCAGCGAAAGAACGGAACGTCAGAGCACTGCTCGTCAAAGCCGGCCGTCATTTCCCACCGATCGATGCAATTAGAGGGATTGTAAATTCGACCGGTGCTTGACCCATCATCGGCAATTAATGCGGCGCAAACATTCGGCAGTCGGTTCGGCTTTCGGTAGGCTTATGGTCCCGTGAATAATGGTAACGCGATAACAGAGAAATTCCGCCGGTGTTTCTTAAACGATGCCAAATTCCAGGCAGCTTCCTGGCTTAATGAGCGGCACTCGAGCAACAGCTGCTGCTTCAAAATATTTGCGCGCTCGCGACTTCCACCTACGCTCTCGCAGGCTACATCGATACGTATGTGCATATACACGTATACATATCCACACACCGGTCCGACGTCGCGCTTTAATTATAGCGAGCGCAAGTTCAGCCGACGTCCGATGTCGTCTCGTTTGAAATTAATACAATTTAAAAGGTTGTCCTAATAGCTGGCGTACGCTACACGTGGCTACACGTGGCCCTCGGTGCGCGATAATTGCGAGAGATATATCGCAATGCAGCACCTAAATCGACGATAACAACTTCTCGAGGGATACTCGTGCGCCAGTCAGTACTTTTAAATAATAGGCAACGCTGGCGATGTAAAAGCGTATGTAAACGTAAGTTGCAGCCATACATTTCCCCGTCTACGGTCGCTTTGAGGATGGAACTCGGTGAATTTTTCAAACGCGGGAAAGAAAAAAAAACACGGTTGAAATGAAAATCGAATGACGCTCGATTCGCGGGATCGATGTAACGGAATGAAAAAAAGAAAAAAAAAAAAAGAAAAAAAGAGGCGTACTTCGCTGTTATAAATAATTGATAGGCAAATATCGAGGTAAATCGATTAAAACGAGCTGCACCGGTTAATTCCCCGAAACATGAATCGGGAGAGTCGCAGGTGTACGAGAAATCGTGCAACAACGGGCCAACGTCCACAGTCGGCGGAATATTTTTTTCGGGCACGATTAATAGAAGGACCCGTTGCGTCGCTCGTGCAGCAATTTAAAACCACAAGGATAAAACTTGCCCATCGCTGCTCGTTGGTGCAACGAATATTCCTCGGCAGGAATAAACAGCGCACCCCGCCTCGCCTCGTCTGTTTCAAATAACACGTAACTTCTCGTTAAGTCTGGACCCATGGCAAAACGTGAAATTATTTTGCCAACTGGGACCGCAATGGAACAAGTTCGTGTGCGTTCGTACTCATTACCGAGGATATAAAGGAATCATTAAAGTATCAATTTAGCGCTTCCTTCTCTGGATCGCGATCCTCTTTCACAATAACCAAATTAACCAGCGCACTCCCCAATATGGAAAAAGCATTTTAATTCTTTGTTCGCACACCCACGATTGAATTGTTAAGAGATTGAGCAGTCAATTACAGTGCTGAAAATCTTCGAGTAGAAATATATGTGACAACTCTTGAAAAAGGAAATTAACTCTTTTGCGGATTATGCTCACTTTTTTGCGAATCAAGCTTTTCTACAAATTTGCTTTTTCAAATCGTTGTAACAAAAGTAAAATCCGATGTAAAGTTGTTGTCCCGAAATAAAAATTTTATTGCACGTAATAATATTTAAACAAACAATAATATAAAATGACAAAAAAGAGATACTTATTTAACACCAAAAGTATTTACATATAAATTCATCTATAATGGTCATCCACCTGCTACTGCGTGGGCTAGTTTTATACACATATTCATATAACAATTGACAAAATATAAAAACGATAATTGCAACAGAATAATTAATTACGTCCACTAAATGTTCATGGTCGAAAAGATCAGTCAAATTATTTCGCGCGCAGAGTTTAATTTTTCAACGCCAAAAAAGAAACACTTTTAAAAACCGCCAAAAAAGAAAAAAACTTCAATTCGAGGTTCATCATTGGAGAGTATGGTGGTAAAAATGATAAAGTGCATTGCTTCTCTTTTTTTGAGTCACCCGCGAGGTGAATTCGATTCGCAGAAGGGTGGATTTGAGCTGTAAAAGGGTGAATTTGATTTGCAAAAAGAGGTTAAATTGGAATGCAAAACCAGTAACACCTATCGCAACGATATTAATAAAAACAATTCTATTAATAAGCTGCCAGACAACGACTCGTGGGACAGTATAACATTGGATCGTTAAAGCGTTTCTGAAGACAGAAACTGAAGCGATACCTGCATCGTCTCTCCCATTATCTGCACACGCAATAAACCATTCCGAGCAGCTTCTCCGTCTCGTCTGGTCGTCTCCTCTTCCACCCCCTCTGGCATCGCCCCCTCTTCTACATTCGTCTCTTGGAAAAAATATCAGCCCGTTCTCTCTTCTCGCTGCTCTCTGGCCTCCGCCAGTCCACCGTTCCTTTTCCTCCGAATAATTACAGAGCCGTGCAATTCGTCTTCCGGCGGCCAAGCTTTTTTAAACGGGACAAAGATACGGGAGATGTAAATTAGAGACACTACACAGGGCTTTCGTGATTAAGCCGCGTCGGGATGAAAAAGGATTCTTCGATCCACCGAGACGGTGGAACTTCGTGAAAACACGTTCGAGTACGTACCGAGTGACGGATTGAATCCGTTTCTCATCGAGCACCGGAGGATGCTTCATCAGGGAAGAATCGTACAAATGATTATCCGCGTTCAATTCATGGTTTATCTCGACCAACGAGTCTAACCTAGTTTCCTTCCTCGGACTCTCTAATTTATCGGAACGGAAAAAAAAAAAAAATAAGAAAAGGAAAAAAGAGGGAAGAAGAAGAATCAATTACACACGCTCTCCTTCGGAATTCGTCCGCCGTTTATCGTTGCGCCGCGTTTTCACATCGGAATTTCGAACATTTTAGCTGTCTGACCGACGCATATTTTCACTCGCGAGAAGCCCGCTTTTCCCTACGGTCTGACGTTATTCCTCCTTTCCTCTTTACAACGTTGCTTGTTCCTTCCACGGTACTGATATTCTCTGCCGGTGTCGTTGCGTTGCTTTTCTAACGTTTCCTACCTCTTCTCCACCTATACCCTTCCTCCCTCCCCCCTCCCCGCGTTCTTTCCTGCTTCTTCATCGATCCGACTCGTTATTACCATGTCCTCGTCGCCGTTCCTTTTTTTATCGCCAAACATCCCCTTTTGTTTCGGTTGCAACCGTCGCATTTTTTCACGATTCTCCTCCGTTGCTCGAGAAATTTCCTCCTTCCCGAAATTCCTCCAATATCGTCGCGATGAAGCGCACCCTCGCGAAAATATTTGCCGAAGAGAGAACCACGGAGAACGATGAGCTTATTTTCCATCATTGATCCCAGATAGATACGGAAAATGTGTAGTTGAAACGAGAAGAGAACCCTCGAGAATAGTCGACAATAGCGGGATGTCAGGCTGACCAAAATATTGAAGAGAAATTGAAAGAGGAATTTCTCACGAGAAACGAAAAGCTCAATTAATATATATTGACCATCCTTCGGGCAGCTTCGTGATTCCGCGTTCAAAAAAGTTCCGATCTCGTTCGACGAAGAACATTTCCTTGATATCCTCGTCAGCAAAAGTGAAATTTACTAAACCAATTCTGTCACTGCCGTAGTTTGAACTTGCACAGCGTTTTCTTCCTTTTTCGGACATTTCTCTTTGACTTTCCATTTTGAAATCGATCGTCAACGAGATTCGTTTTCTTTTCTTTTCTGAAACAAGTTTGAATAATCAGGTGTCAGATTACACAGTGAATCTGCGGTTTAAAATGAAGTTGGTTACATTTTGCAGATATATGTAGATAGGGTGCACCATATAAAGCCATCTGCATAATTTTCTCTTAAACTCGCTATAAACAAAAATGTTTCAAACAAAAATTACGTTATTTAGGAGGGAGGCCACAAACCTTGTCTATGTGGCGTATATTTTTGACATTCACACTCTTATCTAGCCGATGGCAAGACGAATTCAGCGATCTAGATAATGTTGGTGTTCCAAGGTCATTCAATGTCATTCAACTGTCGTTCACTGTGTTTGCATGACCTTGGAATACCAACCAGCTATGTCTATCTAGATTATCTAGGTCGCTGAATTCGTCTTAATGTCAGCTACGTACGAGGCTGTGAACACTAAAATATATAGTTCCAAAAATGAAGGTCAACTCGAGATCTCGGAAGCCCGACCATCTAGACAAGGTTTATGGCGACCATAAGATCATCCCCCTCGTAAACATTACAAACAACGTAAATTTATTTCAAACATTTTTCTCTTTAAGGGAATAGAAGAAAAAATTGAGTGGATGACTTCACATGGGACATCCTGTACATGTTCATCCATTAAAATAGGAAAAAACGCAATTACTTTTTGGCCAACCCAACATATATATTCGCGCGAAGCGAATGTCAGAATCGATTTTGGAGAAAGTGACTAGCTACTGATCACTGCTGACCACTGATTGGCCACAAAGTGGACGTCGCGGCAAATAGTTGCCGAAGTACCAGCAATAGTAACAATGGTAGCGATAGTAGAGGAAAGAGCTGAACAGGCACTCGTGGAAATTGAAGGTGCAGGAATAATTTAGAACTCCGTGTGAAAAATGCGCCTTTACTCGTCCATCGTTCCGTGAATCCCGACGAGCGACGTTTAACATGGAAACCAGGCCCTGTTACCGTTTAATGCCTCGCTGTATCTCCAGGATTCGAGTCGACTGTTCTCTTTAACGGTCCAAGAGCTACGCGAGGATGCATCGCCGTACAACTCTTATCAATTTGAAATTCTAGATTCTGGCGTTCTTCCATGCTTTTCCCGATGCTGAATGTATTATCCCTTCACCTGGCTTGCACGATAAAATTTTACGAGTCGCGCGTTCGGGTTCAAGTATTAACATTCCACGCATATTTTTCTCGTCACCTTTAGGTAACGTGTCGCGCAAATTTTATTGCTCGCCATCAGCGATATTTACGCAATTTACGTTCGTAGGATAATTAGAAACTACATAAAAGTCAGCTTGTCAAATCAGAGATTTTTACATCTTTTCTGCATCCCTCGCGTATAGACAATTTAGAGAATTTGCCCATAAATCTCACAATCGGTTGCGACGGGTTTCTTTCCAAAAAATAACCAGCGCCGACTAATTGACGACCCGCGGGCTTTTGCTCCTACTTTCCTGCATCGTTCTCTCCATTGAACATTGAAATTTCCTCGCTGTGCGTGAGTCCCACTCTCTTTCAGTCTGTTGATTTCCTTACCAAGCAAGTGGAGAGATCGACGCAGTGGATGGGGTAGAGCTAGCAATCAGGAAGCCACCTCTGTCAAACACCAAGTGAGTAGTATCTTACAAACAACGGAATAGTTTTCAAAAGTATATACACTGCTCACAAAAGTTGAGGAATATTTCAAAATGAATATGAAGCGATAAAAAAAAAGAAACACCTGATCTTTTTTTATTAAACAACATCAGAAAATATACGTCGTTTGCTTTTCCGATGTTCCTGTTTAATAAAAAAGACATCAAATGCTTCTTCTTTTTTATCGCTTCACATTCCCCAAAATATCCCTTAATTTTTGTAAGCAATACATCTATATTAATAAAATAAATTATTTCTCTTTACGTCTTGGTGTAGTCACATTTTCGTGAAGCCGGCCGATAATCGCTGGCGAAAAGAAGAAGTTAAGGAAACGATTAACAAATACGATCGATAGAGTCAGAGATAAATTTAAAAGGAATTTACGCTACGTTGACTCGGTATAAAGACCATGGTGCGTATCAACATCCCAGTCCCCGGCGAGACGGTATTTCAAAACGTTATTTAGGGCTACGCGAAGCACACCTTAGCTCCTAGCGGTCCGCTCCCTATCGAGGAAAGTAGAATGCGGTATGCTACCCTGGGGAACTCTGCGTCAATCGGTATCGCTGCTGCTCTCGCTACTTCCATTCCGTACCGCGCGAAGAGCCAATATTGGCACGTTCAGTTCATCCTTCTAATTCTGGCCCGCGACAGAGTCATCAGCCACGATCGGGTAATTTAATTAGAACGAAAGATCGTGAGGTGCGACCGCGCTCAACTTTTTCAATCGCGTTTCAATTTGCCCGCTCGCTCTCCGCTCTCGTGGAGTAAAACGGAGCGGAGCTCGCAGGATTCGTAAAACTCGACGGAAATCAGAATGCTAAACGGACCGAAAAGGGCTTACTGGCGAGGCGACCCGAGCGCGGGGATTCGCCGCGGCTTTAAAGATAAGACCGCCGAACACGGGGCGACCCGACCCTCGTCGTTCTGGCGCGTAACTTTGAAAATCGTCCCGACGTGGAAAAGGGTCCGCGGACACACGCGCGACGCGGTAGAAGCCCGACTCCTCCGAAGCCCGCCGGAATCGATCGAATCGGTTCTTATTCGTTGGAATGGCTTCTGGTCTTTCTCTCTCTCACCCTTCCTTTCACCCGGAGAAAGAAACGTACGTACGTAATAAGAATCTCCCGCGAGGAAGATCGACGCCGAGGAGGATTTGCAGCGAGGCGATCGGTTTTTTTTCCCCGCTCGTATAAACGTTTCTGGAATATAATGTCACCCCTTTTCCGCCAATAACGACGCGTACTTCCGCCTTTATCAACGCTATTTGTCTGTTGGAATTGAGAAGCTCGGAATGGATTCAAAAAGGGCGGGGAACGTATGCCGATTGCGACGGTCGGGAGGAACGATCGAGAAGCTTCTCCCTAGCCAACGGCAGCCAACGCAATCGAGACGCTCGATTTACGATTCTTGGAGACTGCCTCTCTGTCGTCACTGGATTTATCTCGCGCTTCGTGCGATTAAGCAGATTAACCAGGCTAAATAAAGCGCGGTCCTGTTACGCCGGGGAACACCGGTTAAGGGAAATTCATTTTTCACCTGAAAACGTTATACGTATGGCGCGTACGTGAGAAAAATTTGCCATCTGACGGTGAAAGGCTCGAGCTCCTCGCCATCGAGCAACCAGCTCGGGTACTGGTGCGATTCTTCTTAGGGACGTTTCAACCATACTTTGAGAAATACACAAAAATTTCGATCGATTTCGTTTCGCTGAAATTTCATTTTCAACTCGTTCTCACCGACGAATACCGGCATACGTTTCGAATACGATAGGCTATAGGGGCGAGGGGGGAGAAGAAACGGAGAACGATGGAACGGTTGTTTCAAGATAATTGAGTTAAATCATTCGGCTATTTTTTTGTTAGAGGTGAAATCTCAATGGTACAAAGCTATGTGCAATATAACGGAAAGAATTATTCGTCTAAAGGGAAATTTCCATCGCTCTTGATTACGAATTAAAATACGGGACGTTCGAGCGGTTGAAACGGTTCCGTTTAAAATCGAACGTATCCTTTATAAATTTACACGTTCGCACTTCCAGTGATTACACGTTCGATAATAATAATAATTCAGCCGGAATACGCGCGCGTATATTTCGATGGCCGGAGAGATATTTCTGACGTTTCGACGGCCGGATCGAGAGGTCGAAAAGGAGCAAAAGAGAAAAAAAGAGAAGAAGAGCATTTCTGACAAAAAAATCGCGTACTCGTCCCGAAGTAGAGGCTTTCTGCTTCGAATGAAGCTGGCTGGTTCAAAGGAGGAAAAAGGAGGAAGAAAAAAAAATGGGAAAAAGAAACAGGCAGCGGCACTTTTAATTAATACAGCCGGCGCTGTCGGCTGACGTCTTCATTTTTCGTGCGTGATATTTGCCTGGCAGACAGACGGTAAGCAGGTCACACGGATGCGAGCAGCTCGCGCCGCGAATCGCCTTTGCGATAAGGCGATTAGAAACGAGCACGGGTGTACCGCGTGCGTGCAAGTTCTCCGGTTGCCATAACCGTGTTCTCGCCGGTTTATCGAGTATACCGCGCCGCGGCAATCCATTCGCCAACTCGCGGCTCGTTTCCGCCGATATTTCGAGGTCCCCCGTGTAAAAGGACACTCCGAAACGCTCCCAGGGTTGCAATCGCTTAAACCTGCTCGTTTGCCCGCGATTTATAAAAACGACGTTCGATCGGCACGGGAAAGGGCGGGAAAAATCGTGGCGCGGCAGCGATTAAATGCCCGCGCCAACGACGCAACACAAGTCTCAGCGAATGGGAATGAAAGGACGAGTGAAGGGAAATGATCTCGTTGGTGCGTTTAAATTCTAGGACACGCTTCTCCGTCCCGGGAATCGGAAGGGATTCTAATCAAAGAGGATCTTGTTCACCGGCTAATTGAAAACCAGCCGCCAGCAGTCTGGATAAACATTTGTTCCGCAAACCTCTGACCGCTGAATAAATTCAACGAATGGCTCGGCCCAACGTTGCCGCGTTCCATAAACAGCCTAGCGATACAACGATCCGACGATTTATCGCGCGGATAAAGTGAATTAAATCGACAAACGCGAATCGTCCCCCTCCCGCCAACTCCCGGTTCGATCGATCGATAACCTTTAGGTAATAAACCTTTCATTTTCCAGCTGCAACTCGTCGTAAATCGTAAAATGCAGCACCGACTTGCTTTATCGTGCGCGATTCTTACGTCGCTGTGTATATCGTTATATATCGCCGATCGAACGCTTATTTTCGGATGAAAGAAACTGCGACAGTAATTCACAGATCGATCGATTTTATCGTCGCGGGGGAGTGACGCTTCTATTAACACGCGTGCACGCTTTGTTCCAGATGAGACGGACGTTTGAAATCGCAGCCCTTTACTTCCTGCTGCTGTCGATCGTCTCCACGTACGTCGTCTCCGTCGCCGGCTACAAGGTGAGTATCGAAGCCTTTGCGTTGCGCGCACGTCGTTTAACGTAATTATCGCAACCTCGACGTTCGACGGGGACCGTTTTCCCCTTGCCGGGGAAAGAACAGGGGAGGGAAAATCGCTCCGTTTCACGCCACTGCCACGTCACACCCTTGCACGTTCGACTGCCACGAAAACGCACGATACATATTCCGCCAAACAGATTTATGGCTCAGCCTCGCGCACCCTTCGTAATTCTTTTCCACCCCTCCCGCCATCGCCCAGTCGCCTTTTTGCGCTTCACTCGGAGCGCCAAGTTATCGACGTTGGAAGCGAGAGGTGGACGAAGAGAGGAAGACGCCAGCAAGAAATTACCAAGAACTCGAATACTCGAAGTAGTAAGAAGCAAGTGGGGGTGGGCTTGTTTCGCGAAATTCGACGAACAACGAGAGGGGCTCTGAGGGGGGAGAACAACGGGGACGATTCGTCGTTTCTTTCGTTTAATTCTGCCCGTTTAATTGGCCCGTCGCTGAGAGACGAGCAAGACGTTTCTAAAGAGAGGAGCACCGGAGAATTTTCTCTTTCGTTTCCTTCCCATTTTGTATCCAGCTCCGTACTACTCGCTCCAGATCCTTCGACGAGAGGATTGCTCCCTTCACGCGAATTTTCAAATTTCTTTACGCGACGCGAACAACGACGCGGACAATCTCTCTTGACAATTTTTATTTACCCCGCGAGCACGAAAGGAACAAAGTTCTTTGAGAGTGGGAGCCGGTTATAACGGCGTACGACTGTAAAACGACTGGAACTAAAAGTTCCCCCCGTTCCACCATTCTCCACCCGATTCTCCGTTTTACCTTACAAAGTGCTCTTCCAGAATGCTGCTCGATCATTGCAAAGGAAAACGTCGTTGCGCGAAACGTCGGCTGATATAGGGCGAGTATTTAACCCGCGCGTTTTACACGTGTACGTGTTCCGGCCGATGCGGCCGATTACAGCGGAACAGAGTCCCACGGTAAGGTAAAACTTTCACAAAGGGAGCAGGCAAAGAATCGTTGGGACGTTGTCAAAGGTACTCTCGCGGGCCAATGCACCACCGTATTTCAACGTTATTCGGCCGGCGACCGTCTCTCCCCGAGCAAGAAATGGCATAACCGGTCCCTTCCAATAGATTCTAGCGCACGGTGACCCATTTACAGTAGCGGTAATAATCGATCAAACTCATACACGATTCGCTAAAATAGCGTAGCATTTTCCACCCGAGGGCCGAGTTATTTGGAACGTGACCCAAAAGTCAAGATAAATGTGGCGGAGGAAGCCCGCGTTCATATTAATCGTTGCCAATTTCAAATTATTTACGCTCGCACGTCCGCGAAAACTGCGGTTACGTTCGCGTGACACAGGTGCGTCCAACCAGCGCTGTATAACCAAACTTCGAACAATTGAACAAGAATTTTGTTATTCGAATAATTTTAATAATAAATAATCATACCTTTCTTTGGATCTGGCGACTAGAGTGACTGATCACGAATAATTTCCAAGAGGCAACGAAACATCTTTTGTTTCAGACGTTTGGCATAGTTGCTACTCGTTCTCCGTTATGTGAAATGGAATTTATCGAGTTGCAATCGGATGGAAAAATACAACTCGAGGAAAAATTTATCCAAGTGTCTTTATCGGGCTTTTATGAACTAACACCTGCCCGAAGAAAAATATTCGACTGTTCGTGATGCCCCTTTTGGGAAATACTTATATTTGCGAATAAATTTTTCCCCATATGAAACGCGCAAAAAATTTTAAACCAGCTGTTGCTACCATCTGTATCGAACCAGATATTGATGAACTGATTTTTTAAAAAAAAAACAAGCTCAGTGTGCTCGTTTTAAAAATGTTCATATTTTTTTTAATTCGTATAAATATATTATTTCTTATCAAAAGTTGCTTTAATGTCCTCATAAATGATGTATAGATTACATTGAACTGATAAAAAAACCTGTAAACTATATGTGCGGCCCTCGACAAATTTTTGCTTGCCAACGAGACCTGGAAGATCTAAAACATGATTGGACACCCATGCCTGATTAAAATAATTTTGCAGAATATACATAATTCTACCATTGTCACTGGGACTTGTCGGGAGTAAATTTGCTTTTTAAGTAAAAGGAAGCCTTTAAAAAGAGGCGATAACGAGACGAATTAAGATTTTTCACTAAGCTCGATCCGCTTAGTCCCGCGAAAAATGATGTAATCCCGACGCGACATCGGTCAATTTCAATTGGACTACTCGGTAACGTCAAAATCCTTCGGTAACCGTCTTAGGGGTATCGAACTGACCATCCTGAGCTATGTAAGACCTCGGATCGGAACAATTCCAGAATCGAAGAATTCATCATGGATTATCTGGAAATCGGAAGACGTATACTAGGTGGAAACGACAGAACGTGATCGTAAATTAAAGCTTCGGGAGGAGCTGGAACACCGCGATAGATGCGGTCTACATACCTGGAACTGTGTGCGCTTTGTAGATGGAATTTAATTATTCTTCGACTGCGAAACTTATTCGTAAACGAATATTTCATTTTTCTCGAAATACTTCATTGAATTTGCACGATATTAAATCTGTAGTAACTTAATTTACTAATCTTTGT
This sequence comes from Melipona quadrifasciata, assembly GCA_001276565.1. Lineage (NCBI taxonomy): Eukaryota > Metazoa > Arthropoda > Insecta > Hymenoptera > Apidae > Melipona > Melipona quadrifasciata. Next base: position 941,897 of record KQ435774.1, on the reverse strand, counting down.
AAATTAATCTGTAGTTGTTCAAGATTTAAAACAGGCGTGTCCAACCCACGCTGTATAAAATTGGAATAATTGAATGAGATTTTTTATTATCTTAACCGTGAATGCTCATCATGTCCCTTTTGGCGAATATTTATATTTGCCAGCCGATTCGTTTCCCGTAAGAAGTAAAATAAGGAGAAAAATTGTAGAAAATACTCTTCGTATCATCACTAACCTGCATCAAAGCAGATATTGACGAACTGGTATCTATAAAACAAACAAGCTCAGTGTTTTCATTAAAAGTTTTCACATTTTTTCATTTTATTAATACAAATATATTTTTCTAATCAACGTATCGTTTCGTTGTAAAAGTTGTTTTACGATTACGTCGAACAATTTTTGTTAGCCAACGGGGCCCAGAACATCTAGAAGGACACCCATGATACTTTTGAAAAAGATAATCTCCAAGAGATTTGCTTCAACGACGACGTGGAAGTTGAAATCCACCCTCAGTGGACGAGGAATTCCCAGAGCATCTCGAGGTTGGAGAGATTATTGCGCGCCATCTCAAGGTCGAAAGATCCATAACGGACTCGGCTCGGAGCATCCGGAAATGGTACTGCCTAAACCATCTCACGGACGAGGGCCACGTATTATTCGGGGTCTGGGACGTTGAATTCGAAACGAGTCTCGCGGCTAGGTGGTTCGCGACGAGTTCTTAACCCTCGGGGCAGCCCAAGAAACGTTCTTTCAACACCGAGATTGTCCTTGGCAATCCCCTCGAGTCTAGGGTGATCTCTGCAGATTCGCGGCCGAGCCCTCGATCTTAAAACGATCTAGCCCTCTAACATTGTTAATCCTTTCGACAATGAGACACGCGTTCTCTCCGTTCCCTCCCTCTCCTTCTTCCTCTGACTGACAATGAGCAAACATGAGCGGTGTTGCAGAAGCTGGCGAAGCAACTTGTAGCGCGCAGTGCTTTTCAGTTTCTCTGGTTCTGCGTCGGGCCACGCAGGGAATCACAGGGTGGACATGTGACTTGTCCTTGTCATCGGTGCTCGAGCGATGGCCGCGCTGGCCATTCCGCTAACGTTAACCGGAAGTGTTTGTTCTGATGCGTGCACGTGCACGCTGGACACACCGCTTGTCTCGTGGATCGTGTAACGCGCGGTCCAACATAATTGTCGGCGTGCCAGAATTTACCCAGCGCGTAGGTGGTTGGATCGGTGCTGGCATTTGTCCCGCGCGCACGTCCTCCTCCCGCACGCGAGGATAATTCGCAGGCCGCGCGGCCTCAAGCGGATCTGATTGCGCCGACACCCGTGATAAATGTAAACGCAAACAACGTCTGACAACTGAATTCAAACGCTACAAACCGACTAATTTCCAACGGCCGATCTTTTGTTTTGATTTCGATCCGGATCTCCTCGCTGAGAGACGAAGCTCGCGTTATCAATTAATTACCGTACTCCGCTCGTCCAAGAAGTTGCAAATCCCTCGGTAAACGCCGAGCGCCCCTCCTCGCGCGACATTTAATTATCTCGCGGAAAATAATGGCAACGGTGATCTCCGTACACGATTCGGGCTGTATTTACGAGCGAGTTGAATTTCGTGGACGAGGTTTGCATTCTCCGGCGGTGCTTCCAAGTGCTTCTCTCTCCGCCCTCTGTCTCCTAACGAGCGTCTACCTAACCGAGCGTGTACCTGTAGCGTCTTTTCGCAAAATTCGCTTCGAGTTTCCTCCCCGCCTCGCGACAAAGAGCGAGCGAACAGCTTCCCCCCGCTCTTTCGCGCGATAAAATTCCACCGATTTTTATATCCGGGCAGACGAGAAACGTATTGTTAAAATACCCGATACTACCGTCGCGGCTACGTACCGTAATTAGCCGTTAATCGATAATTCAAAATAACGCGCGTTAATACGTTAAAACAAGTCGAGGAACCAACGAAATAGCCGGCTGTAATTGGATCGGAACGTACGAACGTGCGAACTGAATCCTCGCCTCGGACGGAATCGCAATTTTTCCAAAACGAATCGGCCGTTTCGGGTCGCGGTGATCGATTTGGCAAAACCTCGGCGCAGGGAAGCGCAGCTGCGAATGCTAAAGGGAAAAGGAACTCGCGAGTTAGCCTTCCAAGCGACGAAATGTAATTTCAGCGTCGTTACGAGATTTTCCAAGATCAATCTGCTTGTTTCGATGTAATTAATGCATTCGTCTCTCGCGAAAATTGTCCGCTCCATTTACGCGTATCCGCAATTCCACGTGGGTTCGTTTCACGCGAGTGAAAATCACAAATACAAGAGAGAACAAAATGTTTGAAAGAAAAGCCTGTTTAATAAATGTTAATAAACAACGAGTTAATGAAAAAAGAAAATAATAGCAATGACATTTATTCGGTGCCTTTTGAACCTTTTCTTTTCAATTTTGGTACAAACTCGTTATCCTCGTCGCTCGAAATATTTGCAAGTTCGACTTCGTTTTCATTGTTAATGCTCGTGTCTTTTCTCGAATGATTCGTTCTCCTTCGCCGAGTTTTCATAAATTCGCTGATTTAAATCTCGTTGGAATTTCAAGGCTCGTTGAACGTTTCGATCGATGTCTATAACGTCTACTTTCTGGCCGCGTAAATTCAGATCGCATAAATTGATATCGCGTGAAAAGAGACTCCCGTGTAAAAGTACCCGCGTGTGAAAATGGATGGGCGAACGTCCCATTTCTTTTATTTCGATCGTCTGTTATCGAGCGAGTGACGAAAGATAGCTCGTGACGTGGCAAGAACGGTGAAAGAAAGATTCGACGAAAGAGCAAACGATGGGCAACGTTTGAAAATATTTCGCGTGTTTCCTGACGAAAGCGCAGATTGCCGGAACGAGAAGCGTGTTTAGAAAATACGGTTAATCGCAAAGGCAACGGATTCCAAGGGGAACCGCAAGAACTGCCGGTGCTGGAACCGACTCGAAGTTTAATGATTCTTAAAGACGAGTTCTCCGACTATCTAAATTAATTCTTAAAGTTCAACTCTCAAAGAGTTGTTCTCCCCCGCGGCCGGTAATTTCGCGGAGTAATTGAAAACACCCGTTCTCGCGAATGAACAATTTTAGGCGACGCTAATGGAGATACGGCGGGGGACGGGGGGCGCCACGGTGTCCTCGTAAATTTGCCCGGTGAAATAACGCGGCCGCGAGAATAAATGGATCCTAAAACTACTCATATTTCCCCGACGTCGATCTGATATTTCAATTTCGTGTATTAACCCTCGGCGAAGTGAACTTGCGAGTATCCGATCGCTTTCACAGATCTCTCCTCCCGAGCCAATTCCTGTTTTCTTCTCCCCCCTCTGTCCGACTATCCGACGACCGACCAGACTGTATCCTATCGCGTTTCGCCGTATGAAAAATCGAAAACGGACAGAAAACTCGTTGCTCGATCCTTCTTTCGAACCTGTTTGTCTCTCAATGTATCGATACTTTATCATCCCCCGTTCCACGGAGGAGGAGGAGGAATTTAACGTCGGGCAAACGTCAGATAGATCGGAGGATCTTCTTTATTTTTAGTCGAAACAATCGCGAATGAAAGTAACGCAGGATAGAAACAAGCGGATCTCCCTGTCCGTCGTGTCCCGGGACAATTTTCTCGTTTTCCTTCTCTCTCTCTCTCTTCTTTATTCCTAACCGTCTGAATAGAAAAATACAATGAAACGAAAAAGGAACGGAGATCGCCCGAGAGATACGAAACGATCCTCCTTCCCGCGGAACATCTTGCCGGCGGCTTTTTTAAGAAGATTAATTCTCGTGGCGGATGATGCCTCGTATCAACAATGGCTCCGGCCGACGGAAGACGTTCCCGGGCATCGGGTAACAAAGTTTGCCAATAACGCTCCGCGAGTTGGACGTTTTAATAAAAATGGAAAGCAGATCGGGGGCTCGATCGGATCTTTCGGTCAAACGTGAACGAAATCTCGTATGTTCCCTTGGAAAAAGAACGCCGCCGTGACGTGCGCGATCGTACGTACGCGCGCCAATATGTGCCCAGCTGCAGCTGCAGCCACGACAACGACGACGACGACGACGACGATGGGCACGATCCTGTCTGCTCTAATTCTCGTTAACGACGAGAACCGCTTCTTTCCAAACTCGATCGTGCCTAATCTGAACGTGGTCGATCGTGCGCTCCCTTCCATCGATTCCACCTGCCAACACCCCCGCGCTCATCGACGCTCGGATCGCCCTTTCTTGACCCACCTCGCGCCTTTAACCCAGTTTTGTCTCTGCGGTTCTTACGTGTGCATTTTTCATTCCTTTCAGCACTCAAGGCGACACCGGGACTTCACCGTGGCCGAGAGCTACGACGCAACATCGTCCAACGGTGACAGCCTCTCGATGACGATACCGCCGCCGTCGATCGATCGATCCTCGCTTCCCGAGGAGGAGTCGTACCTCCCTGAAAGTAAGCGACCGAAAGTCACCGTCCAACAGCCCGACGTTTTCGTTGTTTGAAAAAATTGAAAGGAAAGGAGAAATAGTGGAGAGAGAAACGTTAGAAGATGCGTCTACAAAGTCGAGATTAACGTTACCAGCCGCGGCCCTTTCTTCCTCTCCTCTCTTCGACGCGAGAGAAACGAAAATTGAAAGGCCGAAACAAAAACCAGCCGGCACGCCGGAAGAAATTAATGAACGCGTTTACACGCGGCGTGCATTTGATACAGCCTGACGAAAAGGAAAGAAAAAAGGAGAGCGAGAGAGAGAGAGAGAGAGAGAGAGAGAGAGAAAGAGAAAATAGAGAAAGAGGGGCGAGGAAAAAAAAAAGAGCGACCATTCCCGTGATCTGTACCGTGAACGCTTTATGTTCGTGGTTACGATTTTTCTAAAGCAAATTTTTCCGTTGTTCTTTCGCCGGCACGGCCGCTCTCGCGGAGTCTGGTTCGACGTTTCCTTAATTAAGCGATTATCCCGATGAAGGTATAATTTGCGACGTATGTTCTCGCCCCTCCATCGTCGAACGACGATCGTTTGAAACGGGACTGTTCAACTATCTTTTATCGTACGTCACGTCTTTCGTTGCAATCAAACGTCGTCCGTCGAAAGAGGAGAATCGGGAAAGAAGATTTACAGATTTGCTGTATCTTCACGGATTTGAACGGCCGCCGAGACCTTCGTGGTTATTTTCTTCCCTTTCCTGCTGCTCTTCCTTTCTGTCACTCTTCTTCTTCTGGGATCTCTGCCCTTAGTCAAAATTAATATCGGATTTTCGCCTTCAAGCCAAATGATACGCCGCGAGAATCGCGTAGAGAACGAGCGCGAGTATTAACACCAACGCGACTACGTAGAATATCGCGCACATCGCGTTACCTCGGACTTCCGGTTACATCTGCCCGGTCAAGGAGTAATTCGATTACGCGACGCGATCCGCGCGCAACTTCTCCTCGCACAGCGCGGGCAGATAAACAGGTAACACGGAGGCACGCGTGCGTATCGATCTTTCCCGTGATTACTCGGGACGTGTCCGTTCTGGGAAATTGAAACGCGCAACAACGACGACGACAGGCGCGTTCAATTATCGACGATATCGGGCGATATTAAAATATCAGAAAACGTTTGATATTTCCGCGAAGCACAAAGACGGGCCGGCGTGTTGCTGTAATTGCCGGTATAATTACTCGAGGCATCGCCTCGTGAATTTTACAGATCCGAGTGCTAATTAACGTCAATCACCGGCCGGTGCCCGTATCAATTACAACAGACAAACGCCGTGCGAAATATTTCCGTCGGGGGTTGCGGCGCGCGCGAAAACACCCGATCAATTGCACGAAGAATTCGCAACGAGCGTTTCGGCTCGGCCAAAGAATTCGACGGCTCAAACGGATTCCCCGTCGACGGAAACGCGCGAAACGTGTGAAACGTGCGTCGATGTAACCGGAAATAACAGCGGAGATATTTCTCCAGCTGCGATCCTCTTCGCGTCAAACGCGTAACAAGAGGATTCTCTCGCTACGGAAGCGGGGAATAAAATATTCGAGAGTCTCTTTGATGAATAAAATAAACGAACTCGAGGCCCAGCGAAAGACGTGGAGGAGACAGCGGAGACAATTCTGTCAACGCGGGAAGGTGGGGGGGGGGGGAGGAAGAAGAAAGAAAGGGAAAAGGGGAAAGGGTACACTCTCCCGCCTGGTAGCCGGAGAATTTGAATAATTTTAACCGCGAGGCATCGAATCCAATTCAGGGGCACTCGAGAGATCGTGTACCTACGTACGGTACGTCGTCGGGCAACCGCGCGACCATCGGGGAAAAACAAATCGCACGTGTATTTGCGGAATCAATCACCCGGGGGATAACACTTTCCTCGGGTGTTGTTGAAAGCCAACGGTGAAATCGTGGTGTTATTTCTCTCTCTCTCTCTTTCTCTCTTTCTCTCTCTCTCTCTCTCTCTCTCTCTATCTCTCTCTGCAGGCCGACATCCGATCGATGCCTGCGCGGCGAAATATTGCGGGATCGGCAAGGAATGCGAACTCTCGCCGAGCAACACCACCGTCGCCGTCTGCGTTTGCATACGAAAGTGCCCGCGAAGGCATCGGCCGGTCTGCGCCAGCAACGGCAAGATCTACGCGAATCACTGCGAGCTGCACAAAGCTGCCTGCCACTCGGAATCGCCGTTGACCAGAAGCAGACTGATGCGATGTCTACACCACGGTGAGGATCCTCGATTACGTATCTAGATTTTATTTATTTGCATTTCTTACAAACGTCCGTCGCGCTGCTTGCATTAACAAATCGTCGATCACGTTCCCACGCGTGCACGCGTTGTTGTTTTATTGCCGCAGCGTGACAAAATTGATACCGCGGAACGGAATGTTATTCGCTCGACAAGAACGAGTCAAATTACGGGAGCGATTTTTTAACAGAATTTGCAACGTTGCTCGTTACACCCGCAAGTCTGAAAGTTGAAACTTGAAACCGGAAGATACCTCTTCTTGTACATACACGTGAAATGAAACTTTAATCTAACTGCACGAGCTTTCACAATGACGGATATTGTCAGATTAAGTCGCGTTTTTCTCATTCCAGACATCGAGAACGCTCACATTCGAAGAACCCTGCACGTGAACAGAACGTCCCCCAAAACCGGCAACGTCGTTTCTTATCCGAGATCCAGGAGTCGAAAGAAGGGCGGTTTGAAGGATAACTTGATACCAGACAAGAACGACTCCGACTCGAAGGAGTGCTCGAATCAAGAATACGAAATAATGAAGGTAAGGCGGAGTATCCGGCGAAACGTCGCCTCGCTGCTTTCTTCTCTGTGGTCGAACGTTGCGCGACCCTGTCTATTTACTCTTTCATTCTAGGATAATTTGCTACTCTACAATCACGCCAGATTAATGTCGCAAGACAACCACAGCAAAGAATACCTCGTTAGTATAATGTTTTCTCACTACGATCGAAACAACAATGGCAACTTGGAACGCGAAGAACTGGAACAGGTAACTCTCCTTCGCTTTAGTTTCGCCGCGACTCGAAAATTGTTCGATTGTCTTGTATGTGTGTATATATATATATATATTTCACGTGACAAACGGTGATTTATAGTTCGCAGAGAACGAGGACTTGGAAGAGTTGTGCAGAGGCTGCAATCTCGGCCACATGATCAGCTACGACGATACGGACGGCGATGGGAAACTGAACGTGAATGAATTTTACATGGCGTTCAGTAAACTTTACAGTGAGCACTCGATCTTACGATTACAGTCACATACCGCCGAAACGCGAAAACAAAGAACTTGGCAAAAGTTTTTCTTCCTCCCTTGAACGTTCAGCAACGTTTTCACTTGAGATGCATGCGTGTATATAAAAAGTAAAGAAAATCTTTGCACACCTCAGAGGTATCTCTGAAACAGCTCGATCGTTCGTAGGTGTCTCGGTGGTATCTCTGGACAAATCCCTCGAGGTGAATCACATCTCTGCCAGGGTGGGTGATAATGTGGAAATTAAATGCGACGTCACAGGAACACCACCGCCGCCGTTAATGTGGCGCCGCAATGGGGCTGATTTAGAAACGTTAAACGAACCTGAGGTACACAACGAACGATCTCTTAAAAAAGGATTGTTAGTTTTCCTTTCTACGTGCCTCTGTAATAAATAATTCGACAAATGAGCAAAGTGATTCCATTCCTCAAACGACGACGAATCGATAATCACTTTCTTTCCTCGCTAGATTCGAGTGTTCAACGATGGCAGCCTTTATCTAACGAAAGTGCAACTGATACACGCTGGAAATTACACTTGCCACGCAGTTAGGAATCAAGACGTCGTTCAAACTCACGTACTAACTATTCACAGTAAGTGAATATCTCGAATATAATCGCAATGGATGGACAATGATTTTTACGAGAACGTTTTGGCGTGTCTTCAGCTATTCCCGAAGTGAAGGTAACGCCACGGTTCCAAGCGAAACGTTTGAAAGAGGAAGCGAATATAAGGTGTCACGTGGCTGGTGAACCTCTTCCGCGAGTAGAGTGGTTGAAAAATGACGAAGCGCTGAACCATGATCAACCGGACAAGTACGATCTTGTTGGAAACGGTACCAAGCTCGTCATTAAAAACGTTGATTACGCTGACACTGGAGCGTACATGTGTCAAGCTAGTAGTATCGGTGGAATTACCAGAGACATCAGTAGTTTGGTGGTTCAAGAACAACCTACTCCAAGTAAGTCACTACTTGTCGCGCGTATGTGTAGATCTGCTCTCCTGTTACAAACGTACCAAATAAAGCAACAAGCAATATATTTCGTACGACGCAGCAATAACAATAATTAATTGAAAACGAAAAAAAAAGAGTTTTTCGTACGAAATATCATGAATCAATTATAAATTTAGATAAATCAATGACAATTATGTTTTTACCTAGCGACCAAGAACGAGGAGCGAAGATTCTTTTCTTTCCACAATTGGGGCATTCTGGTATACGAGCCGTCTACTTGTCGGCCGCGGCATGAAATTCGATCTACGGACGTCATACCTGGTACACAGGTGAAAATAAAACGCGTTGTTAAATAATTGTCTATTTACCGTACAAACTCAGTTCAGATTGCTATTGTTCAAGACTTTGAAATGTTAATTGCGCTTTTCATCGAACGTTACTGTTACTGTCGTTTCATCATTGTTACTTTCAAATATTTAATAATTACAAGCGACAGCCTGAAACAACAAATTTAATTTCGTATCTTTACATATTAAATTTTGCAATTTAGGAATACGTGTGTGGCGTTCAGGGTGTTCCTTGTTCGTGGGGACGTGCGATCAATGTGGTAAATCGGTACGTGTACGTCAGCCAACCGGATAAAGATCGTGTACTTGTCATCAGCGAGATACAAATGGTCATAGTCGACGTGAGTAAACTTCGACTCGTTAACGTTACTCGTTAAATGCAACTGTCACGATTAAAGGTGAATCGTGCTCTTTTCATTAGGTGGTACCGACCGACAAGAACCCTGTTCAACTCTGGTACGTTCCCTCTCTTGATCAAGTATGGATATTGAACTGGCGGAACGAGAAAGACATCGATGTAAAAACCGTACAAGTAATAGAGGATGCTGCTCAAAAGAAAAAGCACCGAGCCATTCGACCAGAGCCGATCGATGCGCAATTTGATATAATTCAAAACATTTATATACCTGAACCACAAGTAAGTCTCTCGATTGTTCTCGTCTGTTCTAGAGCTATACTACTGTGTAAGCAAGGTACTAATACGTATATACCTTTTCATCTTTTAGGATATTGAAAACGTGTTCAAATACGGTTACGTGAGTCACGCGAATCAACGTAACATGTATAAACTTGATTTGAAAAATATGAAATATACACGCAGCGCCGATCTAAGCTCTTACAACTGTGTTCCAGTGAATGTCCAATTTTCAGTTCTATGTAGGTAATTTGTTTCGACATAAATATTCGATGTAAATCTACGCGTATATTTTTTCTATTTTTCAGATGGATTCGTAGTAATCGAATGTCAAGAACCAGTCACCAACCGACCAACGGGTCAATTGTTGTTGGATTACCTGACTGACACCGTTCTTGCGTACAAGCCGAATCTTTTAGGAAAACCAACAATATCGCCTGATTCTCGACACCTTGTCACTTTAGACAAACAAGACACAGGCGTAACTCTAGTCGTACAAGAAATATCTTGTAATTAGAATTTATTTTTTCTTCGTCAACTTATTAACGATATTGCTCCTAACAACCAATTTTTTTTTCTTTTTCCTTTTCTTTTTCAGCCGATGGTCTAAAATTCGCATTCGACGTAAAAACGACATTGAATATCAGCGATATCGCGCTCTACCCGTCACAAACGACACATGGTTACGATATTTACGCATCATCCATTGACAAAGAGAACATTCTCTTCCTCGACTTATCCACTGGTATAAGAAAAAATTGTTAAACGCGATAACTTTGACACATCTGCAATATCAAAAGTTAAAATATTAATTTTCCATTACAGGTAAAGTGGAGATGATAACAGGCGTAGGTAAAGCAACGTCGCCTAATTTAACGAAATGGGGAAATCCAAATAGGCCAATTGTACAGAGTGGCATATTTGGCAAATACATGGTCAGCCCATCCAGCGATGCACTGTTCGTTTTAAACGGCGAAACCCGAACGATAAATTGCGAGATCGGGGGCCTGGAACATCCTGGAGCAGTGGTATGGTTCACAGTGTCTTTACATTAAGCAATCGAGAAATTTTGACAACGATACACGGCGCGTATAGATAAAGAAAAGTAGCCAAGCACAGAAGAAACAGTGATATGTACATCACCATTTGAACAAAAGAGTAGAATAATTGTAGTTTCGTTAGGTTAGAAAAAGGAACGGTTGAAACAAATTTTGAGAAATATATTCTAACACCAACATACCATTATTTATGGTTATCGTTAAAATATCTAAA
>KQ435774.1:915880-930904 GCA_001276565.1 Melipona quadrifasciata | reverse complement strand
ATCGAGCGAACAAACGTTTTTGATCGTTACAATGCAAATATTTATCGCGGAACATTTATCGATAAGGTTTTTAATGTACATACCAAAGATCGTCTTTTACATACATATTTAACGTACCTAATCGTTACCCTATCGGTGGCCTTAGTTTCCCTCGATTTTGCATATCTCAAACTTTGTACTCGTATATTTCTCTTTTGAAATAAACTTTCGATGGCTATAAAGATACAATTCTTCCAAATAGCAATTAGAACAACACGTTATTTCCTACCCGATATTGTAAATTATTGAATCCTAGTATTACTCAATATAACGAAACAATATAGAAATTTAATGACTTTTATTTCCAACAAAATATTAAAAATTTTTCACTTTTCAATACCAAGATTCAATATATTGTAACCAAGCATTCATTTATATTAATTAGTTAATTAAAAAAAAAAAAAGAAACAAGAAACAATCATAAAATTACATAAACCGAGTGAACACAAATATAATACAATATAATCAGTTCCTAGTTGGCAGGTTTTGACCGAAAAATTGAAACACTTTCTTTCGAGATAATTTTTACAATAACTTGTACGCCAAAAACGTATAATACAGTCATCGGGCCACAAATAGTATATTAACAACGGGTATGATGATTATGTATTATAACGCATGCGTGTGTCGATTGTACGCGTGAGGATACGAGCGCATATAACAAGTAAAATGAATATCTTGTAATAAAATTACAACAAAACTAATTTAATAAATAATCTGCAAATACAACTTTTTTTGCTACAATGTACATGCAGATTACGAACATCTTAGCAGTCTTGTATCCATTCAGATAAAAAGGAAATAATGATACAGTTGAATGGTTACACTCCATCGTAAGGATCATACTTTTTAAGTGTGTCTAGTCGTAACGTTCGCCTTTATTCACTAATAAATTACGTCTGTTCAAAACTTCAAAGTCTACTTTAATCACCTACTACTGTACAAATTCGACGTACGTTCACGCACTAATCTGGTATAAATACGCTTAGTTCCTTCCAAATTATTAACCCTTACCCTTTCTTACCCAACTGCTCTTTTCACATTAAACGTCATTAATAATCTGGTAACAATATACCTTCCAACTCAGTAAACAGTCAAAACGTACCAATTCACAATACTCGACAGTCAATGAATTTACATCACGCACGTTGTACCGCTCTTAAGATACTCACTACGAATTTAACAGCGACAATAGTGTAAGAAAGGAAAAGAGACACAGAGATAGATCATGAACGAATTATTAGGAAAAATAGATCGAGAAATTTCTGAGCAGTTTTCCATTCAGTGTGACGCAGTTCGATCAACATATAAACGCAACACCTTATAAACTCTTCTCTTGATTTCCTATATTCTATTCTGTTTCTCACACTTTTTATCTCACTGGCACTGCTTGTTTGCCAGTTTCTTTGTTCCAGCACTGGTTATATATTACACGATTTTAAATTGGTCCCTTGCCGACTGTAAAAAAGTATATATGCGTTGCTAAAATCTTCCTCCTGAGGTTTCTGTCTGCTAGTAATTTCATCATTGTAGTAGTACCACATATCGGTGCGAGGATTTTTCGCGTATGCAGTATAGTGACCAGCTGAGACCCCTGTGATGTAACAACAGAGATCAAAACATCATGTTACTTTTAACTGAACTGCATGAAACAACGATACATACCTCCGAAATGACAAACACACGCGTAAAGATCGTATAAGTGTTGCCCAACACTTAAACCGACCAAAGGAAACGTAACTTTATCATCCAATTTCATACTAGTACATTCGTAAAATACAAATCTAAAAAAAAAAAAAAAAAAAAAAAAAAAAAACAAACAAAAAAAAAAGAAATACAATTACCATATTTTGCAGAACAGTCGTTATGCAATCAAAATCAATTGGACATACCGTTTCAAATACACTATGAGGAACTTGGGATATCTATGAACTGTGAGCGTTTTTGTGGCGCACCGATTTCGCTCGCATTTTGGACAAAACCAAGGATTGTGTTCATCTAATGTTTCGCTGCAAAATATTGTACCAATTATTTCAAAAACTTTTAAAACGGAACAATTTCAATCGTGACAATAAACTCTACCTTTGACTAAATGCTTGAAGACAATCATATAAAGACAAGGGATGATGAGGCCTTTGTTTGCTGACGCTAACGTGATCGATAGGGGATGCGATCTTAGGAACCTGTTCTGTGTAACGCACAGCTAAAGTATCGCCATTACACAAGATTACCATACCCGTTTCAGGTACACTGCACCCTGTACAATGTGTAGTATACATGCAACGAGAACAATGATGCCCCTATTAAAAAAGATACTTTAGCCGATGTATTTAACCACTTATTGAAAGTAAAAATAACAAATAAAGATTCCACCTGTCCTGTAACAAAATGAAGTGTATAATTCCCTTCTTGTGGTACATTCTTTCTTACAATATCGTACAAATCTTTCGCGTTTACTCTCGAAGGTAATCTTACTAAATGCGGATACCCAAAAAGTTTTGTTCCTTTACGGTTGTTTGTCGTCTCGTTCGTCGTATCGTGTCGCAAGACCAACGGTACATTTAATATCCTAACTGCAGGTCTCGGTCTGCCTGTCTGATCTATTTTAATAAAGGACGATGCAGTCATATAAGTTGAACACATTGGACACATTTGCGGTTCCGTTTGATTTTTGAAGTAATTCTGTTAAATCAAACGTAAAATAATGATTTAGAATGCACCTATCGTAACGCGCCAGATTTATATACATTCCAAAAATTCAATTTTTACGATGTGATGTCATTATCAAAGAATAATACCCTCAGTGTACAGCAGCTTCAGATTAGTCTGAATTGAGTTCCAAAATGTAAATCTTTTGGCTTGCGGATTGTACTCAAATAGCGAATCATACGGGTTTCCATCTTTTCGTTCCCAAATACCTCTACTTCGTACGAAGTTTCCTGGGCTAATTGGTAACAAAAAGCTATTTCTGATTCCCGTACGTACCCTTATGATACCGTCCGGCTAGAACGTTTATTGACTTAATCTCAGACCTTCCCGAGGTGAAACTGTGGTAACTACATGTACCTTGCCTGTACACCCCTCCCGCTAGATTGAAGCTGCCGTTTTCATCATCGGGTTTTCATATTCATACCAATCAATTGAAATATCAATAACAATAAAGAAAACTAAAAATTAATTGAAAAAAAAAAACTTCATCCTTTAATATTATTCGTCTTCAAGAATATACTGAGAAAATAAAACTGCAGAACAAACAGAGTAGCATACCTCAATACAAGTATCACACATAACAAAATTGCAACTGTTCCCGCTGTGCCTTTTCAAATCTCCATCCAATTCTTCGAGACAAATTGTACATGGAATTTCTTCACCCGTTACTGTACATTTTTGACAGGAATCAGTCTCCGTCACGCGATCTCCACCACCATCTGGTACTGAAGTGTACGCATCAGGAGGTTCCGTGAGTTCAAAGGCATATATAGATCGATTTGTATCATTGATGTGTCTCAAGAGTGTATTGTCATCCTTAAATGTAAAACCTTGATGTACAATCCAACAATGACAATTCCGTCTAGTGCGATAAGTTACAGCAAACAAGATACATAATTCCCGATACCTACGGTGCAAGGGTAAAATAATATAATCGAGAAATGACGGCCACAGTTGGCCAGTAACAAGAAAATAAATAAGGAAAACCAAATATATATATATATATATATAGAGTCACATGGAAATTAAATCTGTGTGATGGAATGTAGCCTCGTAACTTAATTTCATGTTACAAGAATGTTCTTCCATAACATTTACTCTCGGAGAGCAGTATCAACGATTATCGAGACTACTCGATAAATCGTCTTCTTCACCCTCCATGATTATTCTCGCATTAACATTAGACCCACGCACCGTTTTTTTTTTTTCGTGATAAGGAATAAGATTGAACTTTATTCCTAGTAAAAACAAATAACTTGAAACATTTTCAAAAAGTATACTAGACTGCAAGATTGTTTAAATAACCTAATTATTCAAATGACTACTACATAAATCCACAAACTTTTTTAGACTCTGATTAATCATACATTGATGTATACATACATACATACATTTAAATAAACAGAAAATTATCTCTCTCAAGTGAAACGAATAAACTCTATATGCTTACCAGTATCTTTGATATATGATTTTCTAAAACTTCAGCAAGTGCAATATTTGCTACAGCAATATTTTCTTTGCCAAGTGTTTTTAATAGCTCCTCCTTCAGTTTTCCAATGCGTGATTGTTTGTTTAGTGAAACAACGCACCTTATTGGTTGATCTCCGTTTGCGGGAACATACGTAACGTTTAATTGCCTCTCCATCGCATGAGGTAGCGGTACTGATAAATACATGAAAGGTTCATACGTAACAGAAACATGATTACATACTGCGCAAACAACCTATAAACCAAGAAAAGTATCAGAATGTAAATTATTTTATATATGAATAACATGTATATTATGTAGTTTAAATATTATTATATATCAGCAAAATGAGACCTGCTTTTTATGCTTCCCAAAACAAGAAGGTACAACTGCTGAATTTTAATATAGGACACATGTTACGGTAAAAGCCAATTATATGTGTCATTTACCCCAACGTAGTCTCCATATAGTATATAAAGTATCATGTATGACTGTACGATACAGTAAACTTACCTTGCTTTTAAACTGTCCCTGGAAAGTATCAACAATAATACTTCTATTAGATTTTAAATGCTTTGCCCAATGTTTGTCGGCTTCGAGTTCATCTTGTGCTTCTATAGCACCATTCCCATAACTTTGTGACATTCGCGTACAGTGAGAGCTAATGCTCCCCTGGCCATCACGTTTATGATTTTTTTCTTGGTCATCCAGTCTCATGCGTTTTACATTACATTTCTCTAGACCATTATCATACTCCATATCAGAACCACTTGATGTATAATCTACACCACAATTGACTTTTTGAACATTGACTTCTTTTATTCTTTTGATACTGACACTTTTATTGTCAAAATCATGATTTTCCATTAAATTTGAATTGTCTAAAGGCATTCTACGAACATTTTCTTTTGGAAATTTTTGAGAATCATAATGAATTTCGTTATTACATTCTTGCTGTGTTACCAAAAAATTTGCATTGCTAGTTTTTGCTTCTTTATGAATATCATAAAGACCGTGATATTTTGGAACATTTTTCGAAAGCTCGATTAATGTTTCTAGCCTTAATGAAGGCGCAACTTCATTTTTTTTCTCATCCACTACATTGTGAATAAACGTGTTTGACTTTGCCTCGACAGTTTCATCAGAATCAAGTGTCTCTTCGTCGTCATCGCCATCATTTAAAGGCGATCCTCGTGGCGAATTTGCAATACTATCTAATTCACCTATTGGCGAACCTAAATCTATAATGAATTATTTCCTATAATTTTTGTTTGTATGCAATGCGTAATATTTATCATTAATCTATATTAATTTATACTTTTACCTCTTGGTGAGCCTGCCATTGTAACATTAGGGCTATTTGGACATTCTGGCGATGGTAAACAATCATACATTTCCAACAAATCCGTATTACAATTGGAATTACTAGTGGCAGTGACTGGGGACATGGTTTTCCCGTTTGAATTCTCAATTGAATTAATAGAGTTGGCAGTGGTTGTAGATGATGGAGTTTGACAATTTTTTGTACACTTTGCTGTATTCATTTGTTCATGTAAGGAATCCAGTAAAAGTGCAAGAAATTCTTGACAATCATGCTGATAATTAACAATATTCATAATAATTATTTAGTATTATTCAGTAGCAATTACACACTTTATAAAAATTTATTTTTACAATTACCTGTCTATAGTCTTTAAATTGTGAATGATACGCTCCTAACGTTTGTTTAAACTCAGTAGGCCTAAGAACACTATATTTTCCGGACCACATTTTGCCAAGGAGTACACTAAAATGTGCCATCAATGATCCTGGAGGAGGTAGTTTTTCCCCCCTCTGCTGCAAATCCAAAAAATGTCGCAGGACGGGTGGTGTTGCAGTTAAACATTGCAAACCAGCAGCCATAAAGCAAGTATTACCAAGATTACGAAGCCCACATACTCCAGCACGTAAAACTACATCTTCTGCAACATAAATACATATTGTTCATTAAAAAATATTGTTTACTAGTAAACTTAATAATAATAAATAAATAAATAAATTCAGAATAAAGCTAAATTACAGAAATACAAAAATATACAAATATTTGTACACACCCATTGGAGAATCATCTTGAGAATCTCCACCTTCTGAAAACAAATTATTTAGAGCTGGAGTACCGGGAGGTAAAAATGGACCATACTCTATACCAGTTCCGCTATCTCCAATAGGATCTGCACCAACATCTGTGAAATCATTTAAACCTGGTGGCGGTGGAAGTGGAATAGCATAATCTGATGTAGAACTATTTGCTTCAGTCCTAACAGCAAGAATGTTAAATTAAATTAACATGTATATATAACTAACAATCTGTACGCATAATGCTAATGGTACCATGTATCTTCTATGCCCATATTAACTTCCGATGAAAGCAGTTTATCCTCTTGGAGAGTTAGAGTATGATCTAAAGAAGATGTCAAAGGGCTGAGACCAGTAGAATCTAACACCTCTGATATCTCTGCGACTTCAGGCAGATAAAAAATTTCAGACGATCCAATCATTGAAATATTTTCTACTTCTGAGACATCCACCTTATTGTCCATTCAGATAGTAAAATACCAAGTGTTACCTAAAAGTATAGTTATTACAAAAGAAAGAATCAATGTACATTTGTTAAAATCAATATTATATCTTCTTCTACTATAAATATATACATGTATATGTATATGTATATGAATGCCTTTATATATATTATAAATATATTTTTGAAAAGAGACTTTTTTTTATTCACACATTAATTATATTGCAAAGAACATTTACAAAAGGTTTTGTAAAATTTACTTGTTATTTTGTTTTTCTTATTTTTTTTTTTTTTTTTAATACAACATGGATTATTTAATTGTATTTTACTTATTATAAAATTAACCATAATTAAATGCATAAGAAGATACATAAAATTATAAATACTATATATCAAACTAAAATTTTGCTTCTTATACTATAGTACATAAGATCACTAAACAATACTTAAATCATCCTAACCTAAGACGTCGGGAAGGATTACCGCGAATTCTTTGGTGTCCTATTCTTGTAAGCCGGTAAACTCCTCGAGGAACAATTATTATCAATAACTGGATTTTTTTGTTTTTTATAAGTAAGATTATGTTATATTGGCTAGTACACTGATCAATATGGAAGAAACTGAATTCTATAGTCTATAAAAGTACAACTAGACCTTGCCCATTCAAATCGTAATCATCCTGTAACGTTGTAATAATATGAATTTTACATAAGTTCACGTAGAAAATCGTACAATTTTATATTCAATGTGAGTGTACAATGGAAAAACAAAAACAATATTCACTTACATTGCAGAAAATCCACTTTCTTCTTCGTGAAATATCTATACCGCCATTGCAGTAAACGGCATGGTCAATGGATACGTTAGAAAAGGAAGATTTACTTACGGCGCTTCAGGAAGTTGGCACATTTTTCAATTTATAATGTAGGTACTTCCTGCTTACTAGGGAAATTACATTTGCGCGCCTAATATTACATTTTACGTTTGATTGATGAAAGTTACTATTTCTGTTTTATGAAAAGTGATGTAGATACACTGTGAAACAATATATATTTCTTTTACTTGAAAAGGATTATATATCAGCGATATTATATTATATAAATATAATAAACACATTACACGTATACGTATGTTGATATTTTAATAAAAAATCTTACTTTATAAAACACGTAAGAGGATTTAATCAATTTAATAGAAAGTTCTCTTATCTTTCTCATCTCATGAAAACACTCCATTTCTGTATACATATTATCATTAACGAATATATATATATATATATATATATGCAACCTACACATATATAAAAACTAACAACGCTGGCTACATACTTATGTACACATCATTCATTTTTTTGACATATACGAAAAAAAGAAAAAAGATTCAATCATGTTTAATGTCAATTATTATACTTTGTCACTTCTATTTGTTCAGTGATAAATTAAACTATATAATATCAATTATTTAATAATAGCACTTGGATATATTTTGGAAAGATACAACAGTCTATATGAAGAAAATGCAGGGATAACTGAGTTATTGTATAAATAAATAAAGTAAGGTAATGTTTAAGTCAAGAAAAAATAATGCTTTATGATGAAAACTTCACGACAAAAAATAATCATTTTATCTAGTTTCATAAAAATTGTATTATTAATTATTATTATTATTACTTCTCTTTATTACTGTTAGCATAAACAAATTGTAAATTATTCTTATTGAACGTAATAATTAAAAAAATTTATAATAGAATCAAGTTATAATTTTTAATATTTCTTATTTATATGAAGAACACTCATCCATCATACAAGGATTTTCTATTAACTCTCTTGGCTAACAAATAATATTTTATTGATAAATATGTCATCATCAGAACAATCAATGATTGTACAATCAAAATTTGTCTCAGGAGAGACTGTAATAATTGTATCCTTCTATTAAAAAGCAAAATTATTGTTTCTTGTGTTTTTAAAGAATATTTATAAACTAATGTGCATCTATAAAACCTTAATTATTTGCAAAGGCAATGGAAGCATCATTGATACAAGGTTGGGTTAAAGCTGCACGAATTATAGCACTTCTTAACAAAGGAACTACTCATGCATTGGTTATTTTAATTACTTCAAGAACGCCTCCTCAAGTTTATAGTGATCTTACAATAGAAAGAGTATTGCCTATTGATCAAGACTTCAAATGTAATATAAGTATGTAATTTTATTTAATTTATTTATATGTTTAATAATCAGTCTTATATGTAATTCTAAATTATCAATTACCATTACAATGGCATAAAAGCTTTTATCTATAATCTATCGAATACTATTTATTAGATACTGATGAGAAGCAACAAGATGGCTTAGATGTTTATCTGAATGTTACATCAAGAAAATTACATTTAGTATTTGAAATGAAGCCCGGAGTAGCAACTAGCTCTTTGGTGTCTGAAGTATTTAGAGCTATAGAAAGTAAGCATGCGTTATTGATCGTTTAATTTTATATTATCAATAATATGTTTCTATTGCTAGTAAAGATATGTTTTCCAATCATTGCAGTATATCAAAAAACTAAGAATTCAGCATCAGAATTCTTATGGGTCCAAAAATTAACAGGAAATACACGTAACTTGAGTTCTAATACCAATGAAGAAATACAAGATAATATTGATCCAGTTAGTAAATTAAAAATTTAGTTATTTTAGGGATTAATAATAAAAATTTTTTAATATTATCTCATAGTTGGTAGATTTAGAAAGTCCAGTTTTAGTTGTAACAAGACGCAGCATTGCTTCTGGCAAATCACCAGTAGCTGCCAGAGAGTCAGCAGTAAGATATCAAATGGCATGCAAAGAAGATGATTATACATACAGCAAAATCTTTCGGTTTGTTTTATATTTTTTATACACTAAATAGAATGTATTTTTATTTACTAGTTTGTAATGAATTTATTACAGTATATTTATTGGCACATGGAATGTAAATGGCCAACCACCAAATGGTATTAAATTGCATGAATGGTTGAGTTATGATAAAACACCTCCTGATGTATATGCAATTGGATTTCAAGAATTAGATTTAACCAAAGAAGCATTTCTTTTCAATGATACTCCAAGAGAAGAAGAATGGAGGTATAAGATTTATGATTTTATAATTATAAAAAAATATTATTGAAAAATATCTGAATATTATTATTGTTATCTGTGTTATTAATATATTTGTAGACAAGTTGTAGCAAAATCTCTTCATCCAAATGGTGTATATGAACAAGTAGCTATTGTGAGATTAGTTGGTATGATGTTACTTATATATGCTTTACATAGTCATGTACCATACATAAAAGATGTATCAATTGATACAGTAGGTACTGGCATCATGGGCAAAATGGTAATATATATATTTATCATATCTTATAAGTAATTAAAAATCAGCATTGTAACATTTCAATCTTATCAGGGCAACAAAGGAGGAGTAGCAGTAAGCTGTTCCATTCACAATACATCTATTTGTTTTGTTAATGCTCATTTAGCAGCACATTGTGAAGAATACGAAAGACGAAACCAAGATTATGCAGATATATGTGCGCGATTATCTTTCGCAAAATATGTCCCACCTAAAAGTTTTAAGGATCATGAGTAAGTCCTATTCAAATATTGTTTCGGGATATATATATATATATGTATATCAACAGAAATATATTTAAAAACATAAAAATTTTTAATATAGCCAGATTTATTGGTTAGGAGATTTGAATTATCGAATAACAGAAATGGATGTTCTAGTTGCTAAACAACATATAGAGGCAGAAAATTATGCCCCTCTCTTAGCTTTAGATCAATTAGGCCAACAACGACGATTAGGTCGTGTTTTACAAGGATTTCAAGAAGCAAAAATTACATTTAAACCAACATATAAATATGATCCAGGCACTGATAATTGGGATTCAAGGTTAAGAATTACATTTGGAATTTTTCTCTTTTTATTGTACTTTTTAATAAGAATAAATATGTTTAATTGTAGTGAAAAAGGCAGAGCTCCAGCATGGTGTGATCGTATACTATGGAAAGGAGAAGTAATTACGTCTATAGATTATAGAAGTCATTCTGAATTAAAAATTTCGGATCATAAACCCGTTAGTGCAATTTTTGATTCTCAGGTAAATGTAAATATTTTTTTAATAGAACAGAAATTACATGTTGTTGAATTATATATTTTTATATCTAATATTTTATAGATCAGGATCATAGATATGACAAAGTATCGTAAAATTCATGAAGAAGTTATGAAAAAACTTGATAAATTAGAAAACGAATTTTTACCGCAAGTGATGGTTGATACAACAGAAATCATATTTGATACTTTGAAATTTCTTGAACCCAGCAGCAAAGAACTTATTATTGCTAATACTGGCCAGGTAAATAAATGTTTAAAACATATATACTCGTCATGTGTACATTATTATGCTGTTCATAGGTACCAGTTCAATTTGAATTCATAAAAAAGTTAGGCGATGCTAGTTATTGCAAAGATTGGTTGGATATAGAACCGTTTAAAGGTTTTATAAAACCAGGTACGACTTTTTTTTCTCTTTTTTTTTTTAACCTGATTGGATATTTTATAATCCTATTTGTACATTACATTTAGGAGAGAAATGCGATACTAGATTTGAAATATATGTTGACAAAAGATCGGCATGTAAATTAAATTCTGGAGAAGATAAGTTATATGACATTTTAATTTTACATCTAGAAGGAGGAAAGGATATATTTATAACTGTTACAGGTAGCAATACTTTTAATCGCCACTACATTACTTTTAAAAAACAAGAAAAGCAGACTATATAATTTTCTTAGGTACTTATGAAAGAAGCTGTTTCGGATCTTCAATGGAAGCTTTAGTTCACATTCCAGTACCAATTAGAGAAATTCCTATTGGTAGACTAATGGAACTTGTAAGCATATTCGTAACAATATCGTTTATAAAAACAAAATGTAAATTATTTCTGTTTCCATTTGAGAAAAAATCATTTATATCCACAATTCAGTTTTAATCTAAAGTAATTTTTAATATCATCAACAATTTCCAAGATATTTAAATGAAATGATTTAAATGAAGTATCCTACATATAAAAAGATCTTAAAAAAATCATTCAAGTTAATACTATTTTATATCATCAAATTTTAGGAAAATAATAAAAATCTTTCTCAAGAACCATATGCTATACCTAAAGAAATATGGCTATTAGTTGATAGATTGTATCGACATGGCATAAAAACGACGGGGCTTTTTGAAATACCCGGACTTCCTAGTGAAATTATAGCTATAAGAGATTGGTTAGATAATTGGAGCCAAGATCCAATGCGTATCCTAATTTAACTAAAAAACTTAATTTTCAAAAAAAAACTTAAAATTTTATACATTATTATAAATAATTTTGATTCCTTAACTTCCTCAAAGCTGGTAGCGTACATTCGGTTGCAGAAGCATTACTTTTACTTTTAGAATCTACAACAGAACCTCTAATCCCGTATAATTTGCATAGTGTATGCTTATCCGCAGCAACAAATTATTTACAGTGCAAACAGGTGTGTAGATCTAAAAATATTTAAACAAAGGTAATATTATACGTATATTTTTTAATATTAAAAATATTTTGTTGTATAGATTGTAATGCAACTTCCAGAAATAAGAAGAACAGTTTTTGTTTATATTTGTTACTTTTTACAAGAATTATTAAATCATACTCAAGATAATGAATTGGATGCTAAAACTCTTGGTAAGGCTCTACTTACAATTAGTTTATTTATTACTGTAATTAACAAACTTTTTACGTAAATTTTATATCTAATTATGTTACAGCAACAATATTTGGATCAATTTTCTTAAGAGATCCACCAAGAAGTAGGGGTGATAGAAATCAAAGAAGTCGGACTCAGATCGTTCAAGCAACAATTGACCGAAAAAAAGCTGCATTTGTTTACCATTTCTTAGTAAATGATCAAAGTGATTTTATTCTTGGTCGATAATAATATTTAAAACTTAAAGACAAGTATTTATTAAATGCACTTCAAATTCAGCAGAAAAAGAAATAAAACATTTTGTTTAGGAGAAAATAATCATACAAGTAGCAGTATATTAAATAAATATTTTGTCACATTAATATTTCTATAATAGTACTTAACAATTATGCGAACAAAATTTTTACAATGAAACAATGCACGTAAATAACTTGCCAGTCCAAAAACATCTTGAATACATTTTGTGTGCTTACATAAAATACTCCTAATTAAGTAATAAGTAAAAAAACTTTATATTATAATTCCATCTAGTCTTTGTAGCCTAAAATGGTTAAATATGTATTGTATAGATTTATTTATAGTAAGAAATTGTATTTGCTTAAGTTAAGTTTTATATTAGCTTGTAATTATTATTAAGTATTTACAACTACGACATTCTAAATATATAGATGTTGACTGAAAAACTCATTTTTGTTTAATGCTTATGACTGTATTGTATCATATAAAATTATTCAGAACTACTACTATCAATACGTGTTAACTTTTGTATTAAACGTTTATTAAAAAATACATATAAATTGTAATGTATATGAGTAATGTAATTTCTAGGATTTTATAGACACATAACTTAAAAAAACCACGTCAATTACATACATAATAAAAATAATATAAAAATACTTGCTAGATAAAATTTTCACAATGATTAAATATAGAAATAAATGTTTCAAGATGTATTATAAATTTGAAAAGAAAATACAAAACATTAAAATAATTTAAAAAATAGTTGTTAGAATATTGCAAAATATATATTTGTTACACAAAAAGGTTTTGAAATTAATATCAGGGCTAATAAAGAAAATTTTAATAAAAAGAAAAATAAACAAATAGCTTGAAAGCTATGTATAGAAAGGAATATTAACTGGAAATTGATATCGTGGAAGACACAAAATGTCAATAAAGCAATTATGAAAGGGGCAAAAAATGTCTTTAATATTCATTTGCAATGACGAAAAAATGTAAACCTATTTACAAAATGAACTGAAACACACTCTAACGTATTAAATGACATAAAACTGATTAAGGAGTTTTAAAAATTGAAACCCTTTTGTGTTGTCTCATTTGGTTTAAACTCCAACGGAGTATCAGCTGCAGATGTTGCCAATATTGGTTCTTGTGCATCCTAGAAAAAAATTTCGTACATGACATTCAAATAAAATTATAATAATCAAACATTAAATTTTTATATATCTTTTTACCGGGTCTGAGAAGAAGGTATCTATCATTGCGGTAGCTTTTTGATACACTTGTTCCACATCATGATGTTGTAAATTTTCCAATTTATCCAAACCACCAACTTCTTCTATCATAATAGCTATTCGTTCAGCCTCTCCCATTCTATCTGCTGCGTTACAAATATTAGTTAAACCGTCAAGAACAACAATTATTGTTTTCCAATCTTTAGCTTCTAGAAGATTGCAAAATGGTGCAAGCACTCCCAATTCTACTAATTGGGCTAATTGTACTACAGATCCACTTGTAGTCAAATTTGTTACTGCCCAGGCTGCCTCTTTTTGAGACTTAAAATCTCCCTAAAAGATAAATTTCATAATGCTTTATTTTTAATAATTGAATAACTAGTGAAAAACAATTTACTTACACACTCTAGAACGTGTATCAGAGGTGGTAATAATCCAGCACTTATGACATGTTGAATTTGTTCCATGGTTCCCGCAGTGATATTACTAATAGTCCATGCTGCCTCTTTAACAATATTGACACGATGATGTTGTAATAATAATCCCAAATATTGCAAACCACCTGCCGATATTATTGCATCCGTTTGCGTGTCATTTCCTGTAACTATATTTCCTACAGCTCGAAGTGCTGGTGTTAAAACTGTCACTTCAGCTGAATTAAGTAATTGTACGAGTTTCGAAATAACTCCAGATTCAACGACCGCTTGTATTTTATCGTTAGAACCATCAGTAAGATATGAAAGGGCCCAGCAAGCATCAGCTATAATGAAAAATTTGTTTATAATTAAAAAATTTATATTATAATTAGATATGCAGCAAGTTTTAAAGAAAGTATAATCAATTTACCAAGTATATCTTTATCATCATTACTAAGTAAACGATTTAATACTGGAAGAGCAGTTCTTACAACGTTGAACGGAGGTGGAGGATTTTTATTACGACACAAATTTGACAGAGTCCAAACAATGTTACGTGTAAATGTTACCTA
>KQ435774.1:862116-894187 GCA_001276565.1 Melipona quadrifasciata | reverse complement strand
GACATTCAGAATGCATATTATGTATTAAGTATACAATTTAATAATTAAAACATTTTTTATTTTTAGATAGAAAATACTTATTTGATTCAAAGTTATATATTATTATGTATTCAAAATTCGCGATATACATAGGTGATGAAATAAGAAGAGAAAGGAAACACTCAAGTATTGTAACTCTCTTCATGAGTCAAAGATGACAACTTATTTAATGTTTCGTGGAATATAGAATGTTGGCACTAGAACAGTCTGAATCATTTGATGCTGATCATCGTTTATTTATATGTGTATCATCATCAATATATGCTCATATTAATACTTTGCGCTAATATTAATTAAAATTAATATAATTGAAAGATTAAAGATATAGTAATGAAATGTGTTTAAACTATTCAATATTTTTCAATATCCTTTCGAGCCATCAACTATTTTTTTGTGTTCTTTTCTTTCACAAAATCGGATATTTTACAAATGTTTACTTAGTCTTAAACAGTCCTTTAATTGTATAATTTTTATCAATAACGAATTCTTTAAATACTCATCAATCATTGATAAGATTGAAAAAAAACGCAAGTTATAGAACATTCGCGAAAACAAGAATATTCTACCAATTATTCACTGCTGCAGATGGTTCAGGTGTTCAAAACCTGGGGCAAGGTCGTGGCAGTCATTCGCACGTTCACTTTAGAAATTCAAATTCCTTTAAAAATATTAATTTTTTTTATTTCCTTTTAAATGAATTCAAACGAAACATTGATGTTAAAGATTCTTAGTAAAAAAATATAGCTTGCTATATGCACACATAAACAGATTCTGCGTAAAAATATCCTCGGTCATTTCTATTTTAATTATCGAACGAAAATTTTTAAAAATTGAATTGGTTTAACAATTTAACAACTCGCTCGAGATCAAAATCGAGATCAATAGTGGAAATATCTTCCTTTTGTAATAGTATAAATTGAACGTGCGGTTAATAAAATAATTCTCATCAGAGCATAACGAATCTATGAGGGAGCAATGATTTTGCCAGTTGCGCCTCAATTAAGAATTCGTGCCAAGGTGGTTGCAGCCGTTGTTTGACCATAATCCCGATGACACCAATCGTGGAAATAAGTCTATTCGTTACTAGATGGCACGTCAACGTTCTACCATTCACCATTCTGTGCTATATACTGACTGTTAGTTGCGTACGTCATATCTTTAAAAATACGAACTACTACTCTACTTAGAAATCTGTAGTATTGCAGACCAGTGACGCTGACTTTTCTGTGAAAGTAGCGTCACATCTGGTATTACTACAAAAAAGGTTCTACATTCTACACTTTGTCTGATGACGAACATGTTCAAAGGTCTTTAGACATTAATACATGTGCAAAAGAGAAGTTATTCCGGTTTATAATTAGTAAGTTACAGGACAAATCATTCCAGGAATAATTTTGACGATAGAGCGTTCTAAACATTTGTAGAATATTTTCATATTGATGAACAGTGAAAGTTATTCGTATAGAAAGCATATGCAGCGGATAATTAATTCCGTGGATATTCCGTAGTAGAAAAGTTGTGTTCTCTCTAATAGTACACAATGCACGTATATAGTACGACCGCAGGTGTAGAATTATAACATTCGGAAACTAGTTGCTGCATTCTTGCCTGCGAGCAGTTTTCATTAACGGCACGATATACTTATTGCATAATATTTCTTGATTTTGAAAACTGAGTTGAAACTTGTACGTAAAAAAAAGTGAACGTTCGAAACTCTAATTTAAGCTCTCTTACGTGGATTACCCGAGCTAGGAAATTATGCACAAATAACAAAGTTATTTTATTGTTCCTCGTAAATAACAACTAAATAATTCGCTATAATGATTGTATGATACTTCCTTTTTTCAAACGATATTCTGCAATATAGAAAGTGCATTCTTCTCTCAGATGTTACTGTGTTTCACTTATTTCTAATTAACATGAACCAACTATTTTTGTAATGGGATGAGTGAAAATATACTCAGTGATGGAAAATTGTTGTTCCTTTAACATGATAAAATGTGTTGCTCCAATTTGCTACAAGTTCTGAGCTCGAGAATAGATGCTTTAATTAGAAGTAATTTCATCTCTGATACTTGATCCGATTAATGCGAGGTAACTTTTTGAAATATAGAAAGTATAGTATTCAATAATGTTAAAAAATAATATTACTAGGTAAAACTCCGTGTCTTCGGTACGCGATTATGCGTTATTAAACATTAAGACGTATTGAGACTTCAAATATCATACGATATTTTCTATGTGTAGCCTTCGGGAAGCCTTGTAGCATAGATTGTATTTCGTACTCCACAAATTTTTTTTTTTTCATTTCAATAACAATCGTAAATAGACACATCATAAATAGATGGCGGATTTTTATGCAAATTTATACTTTTGCAATTACATGAAATTTGCGTATTAACAATAAGTACTTTATTAAGCACTTTCTTTTTATGTTACATACATACATATGTTTTATATATTTTTGTACATACAGATATTTAAATCATGACTCTTTATTATTCAATTTTGTTTTTAATTTTTTGCACGTTTATTCCATAAAGTATTAGAATGAAAATTTTTATAAAATATTAACACGTTTTTTAATTTTTCAATAATGCTTGACATATATTTAAAAAAACTACACAACGATTAACTTTTAGCATAGAGTACGATTGATCGCATTGCAATCATCCATTGATCATTGCAATAAGAATGAATGGGATGTCAGTCAATAGTTGACAGTCAATGCAACTGTACACTATGCAATGCACATTCGACTATGCATACGTGTCATCTTGTCTGCACGGTTGTCACTCATGGTTCGCATCTTACTTGATTACACCGTACAGTTTAAAACCACGTTAGCGTTCTATGAATGAATGCACGTGCACCACGTATTATTGGTCGATGCACGTACATACATAAAAAGCCAAATAGAGATAGTAAAAGGAAGAAAGGGATAAACGGAGGAAACGGATAACTGGAAGAATGTATTGCCGGTTACTGCTTGATCCTACGAATAAATATATTTATTAATAATATATATGTATGAATTATTAATATATACTATCGTTTATAAGTTATATATACGTTTATAAGACACTTTGATTAATCTATGATAATAGTATGTGAACATTATCAAAATATTATGTGCAATTAAGATAAAATCTAAATAAAAGATCTAAAGCTTAAAAATTTTGAAAACCAATTTAATTCTGTCGCATTAATCTATTATAAGTAATATGATTTTTATAAAGAATAAAATTACTAGATTTATATAAGCATATCTCTTTTTTCTTCCTCATAAAAAAGAGAAAGCAAAAAATTCATCAAAGTAAGCAAATATAAGTGAATATTATGTCAAATTCGTTAAACACTTCCTTAATGAGTATTTAAAGTATCCTGTTATTAATAGGCAATCGTAAAATAAGATGTAAATCTCTATGAATCTCTTCAGAGTAATATATTTTGTAAAGGATACATTTTAGATACGGTCAAATAACGTATGTTCTGTATTGTGAAATTTGATTCTTGACATTCATCAGATTTATTGTTGTACTATATTATGTGCTTCTCTCAATATAATTACGTATATGTATATTTATCTTAGGAAATTTATCTTAGTTAACAAGAATCCACAGCACACAAGAATAATGATTCATCGAACTTGATACTGATCGTTCAACAGTTGGATCAAATTTTGCTTCCAGGATAAATTTTATAATTTTCATTGTACTTGTTTTAAGCTCAACTTACCAACGCACAAAGACATTCGCAAGTATGAGTTTAATACCTAATTTCATAAGAAACGAATGTCTGTGGGAACGAACTGGAAATCTGATATGTAGATATATGATGTAACTTTATGCTCGTTATTTTTTTTTTGTTTTTATATTTGCAGATATATATATACCAAATATTGAATTATATATATAATTATATTTGGTATAAGCGTTGTATAAAAAAATTTACTATAATAAATTTCAGTTTTATACCAAATTTGTAATGTAATTCCATACCAAAATTGTAATGTATTAAAATATAAAATGGATACGAACATGAAGATCGTGTCCAATAATATTTTTTTACATAAAGTATTCTTTCTGATTTCCTTCTGTGCAGATTCATAGATGCTGTCGGTCAAATACTGCGAAGTAACATATGCTGGACAATTAATTGAATAAAAGCGAAGTCTAATGCCTCTTGATACTCCGCGTTCTTTGCGCGATTACTCGAGAATACCAACGACCTGAAATTCGTGTAAATTGAAGTTGAATGATAAAGTCTTTTCTAGGACACTCTTTGTTGAGTAAACTTATTACTATCCACGATTTTATATTCATTTTTGAAGGGGACTGCAAGTTTGATAAATAAAGCATTCTTAAAATGTTTCTTTATCTTCATTTTATCATATAAGAAGAAAATCCTTTTTTCGTTTTAATTTCGATTTGTCGTTTGTGATTGATCACATTTTCCTAAAAGAATGATATTCAGTTTCACGATCGTCAGATGTGTGTTCCCAACAGATCGAATTTATCTATTAGTCTATTAATCTCTTGAAAATAACGTAGCATCAAACTCGACCTTCCCCTAAACGCTTTTAGCTCAGCAATGAACATCTGCACCTACAACATGCAGCCAACCCTCCAACCGAAAATAGAAACTATTATGATGGAGCATCTGTACTGAACGTAGAACGAGTAGGAAAAATCTTAGTAAAATATGGTATCAAATGTATGCCATTTGCCAAAATAGGAAGATCATGGACAAATCGTTTGTGATGTACGTAAGACTAAAGTGTTTAAAATTTTGAGAAAATAACTGGCAGTTGTAAAAAGAAGGAAACGGGCATAATTCATTATTTACGGTTGAAATGCGTCAAATCAAATGCGTCAATGATACATCTCACAGGAAGAACGACCAGCAACACATCTGCAAGTCCTTCATATATAGACTTTATCAGTAAGGTTAATCATAATATATGGAAGAACGCTTACGATAAGAACTGAAAAAGAAAATGTATATATGTCGAAAATTGCGCATATACGAAGAATGCTGGGATAATCGGCATCAGTATTAATACAAAGTGAGAAACCACTGATAACTGATAACTTGCGGTTACATAAAGAGATTATGCTAAGAAAATTACTGGATTTTTTGAAAATAGCCACAATTAATGGGCTACGAATGAATTAATGAAAACCCATATCTAATTCCCAAAGCGTTATGCAATGCGGCAATACATATGAAATTCATGACAGAAACGTTGCTTAGAATGTTTTCAAATTTATTCGAGCGTCAATGGTTCGAGAGGAGTCCTGGAATAAGAATGTTTCTGAATCTAATTGGTGTTACAGCAGAAGGTCAAGGTTGTGGTGACGTGACATATGTAGAGTTCAGCGTGCTGTCGCGACGGCTATTCTCCACTTCTTGTCTCATACTTAAAATTCAGTACTTTCAGATAATCGATTCTTTATCGAATATGCTCGTATAATCCGGAAACAGAAATGCTGGTACGTATAAACATTTGCAGGTTGATTGTAGATTACAGCTTTTTAATTCATGCTTTTGAATTTTTATACCAAAGATCAATCAACGGAAACACTAGCTATTTAGAATTCAATGTTTTCGATCATTAATATCCATTAATATTCATAATATTTCAATGACACAACGTGTCTGTCTATTACATGTGTTAATGCGCATAAAATCTTCTATATTTAAAAAAACGTCTATGCAATGGTATTGACAAATATAATGATAGTACGCGGATCTGTGATTATGAGCACCGCTGCTAAGGTGATTGCGTATCATCATTGTGTGCAGACATATAAGCATACGTTCGCATGCCGTATGGCCACTACACTCTATACTCTATACACGGATGTATGCTATATGACCGTACGATATCATGAGATGCTAAAAGAGAGGTAAGGGAAATCCATGTTGGTTTCTATCCTGTAGCTACAGAATCGCTGTTTAAATATCCGGTTCCAACTGTTTCCAGTATGCAACCAGTGATATTTGATCGAGAAACGTTTCCATCCAACCTGACTAAAAAAATTAAAGAAACTACATACTAGAAATCTAACAATCATAGATAAATCTTTTTAAATTGTAATCGCAAGGACAGTTTTTTTTAGTTATACTGCTTTTCCACGTTTTTTTCATCGGTCGTTAATATGTTGAATAGGTCAAGAATTATTGACATAGCAAACTAGAAAAGTATAGCAGAATGCGAAGTGTAGTACGATTAGCGATTTTGTTTATATTAGCAGATCACACAAACCATCTTTTCGTGCTTCTTAACGATCTAGTGAGTAATTCTTCGAAAAAGACCTGCAGGTGCAAATAGACGGAGCTTCAGCAACACTCTTGGCTATTTTCCTATTTACTTGATTGATCGTTCTGTGGTCATTCATAATCGTTACAGGCACTTGGATCTTTCATACTATGATATATGATGAAAAAATTAAAATCCAAGACATGGGTCATAATTGATTGTGTAAAAAATAAAAAAGAATATCTTTTTTACACTGTGTAATAGAATGAGATTGTAAAATTCTCTTGCAATGTTTATGGGCTCGAGGCCAGCATCTTGCAAAAGGTTGCGGTCAGTAACTAACAATAAACGAATAATTTTCGTTTCCTCAGAAACAAACAAATTCCTCTTATTTCGTAACCAGATTACGGAAACCATAAATATTTCCTTTCCGTTCTTTTCTTGCAATTAATTCATGTTTGTTTTATATACAAAGAGCTTAAGAAGCATAGTGTAAACAGAACATATGCTTTATCGGGTTAGAAGTAAATGGGAAAAACATCTGTTGAAATTCGGTATGTGGATTCGTAATTTTGTAATTGTCTAATGAGAATGGATATGTACGTCTTATTATTTAACCGCGAATTAAAATTGATAAAAAGTGAAAACTACAATACAAACAGCGTAATTTGACGATTGTCAAACAATCGATGACAGATGTATGTGACGTGTGCGTACTCTTTTACTTTTATATACGATTAGAAAGCGTATAAAATTACAGGAAGCATCAACTATTCGCTTTTACTCTGAAGATTCGCGGATATTCATTTCGTTGCAAAAATAATTGTAAAGGAAAATCAATTATAAATTTTACTATATAATCAAAAATTCATAATCGTATAAAGAGATTCGTAGTGTACCGCTTAAGATTGTACATATACATTTATTATATTAAAAAGTTCATAATCATCATTATGAAAGATACGCGCTATAGAATTTTATTTTGCTTACATAGCATCATGTTTTTTTGATTGTGCACGTGTTTGAAATACAATTAATATTCTATAAAGAAAAAAATTATATGATTTGAGTAATCATCATAACATAGTATTATATGTAGCATATACTAGGTATATATGCGTACATGGCCTTCATACCTTTGTGCACGTGTGAAATATAAAGAACAATGTGTCTCATAGGTAATTTAAATGGAAGATTTAATGCTTGTTTATATACGTTGGTATGCAGATACATCTGGAAGCGAATTCCTAATGATTCCGATACCGTGCCGGTTTCCACCATAGTATCCATATAGAGTACAGCTGCACTTACAGTTGTACGACCTTTCCTATTCTAGCTCTGAAGCGGCCACTACCAACTTAAATCTAGTCGTTCACCAAATCTTACATTATAAACATAATAAATACAATCACTAATTTTATTCTTCAGCTAATAACGAATTATTTTTAATCGTTGTGGAAGACAGATAATTATGTATGACTATTCGTTGACAGCGATCAAAGCAAGATGATTTCAAATATTTACATTTAAGCAATTATCATACAATTTGCATATGCCTGCCTTATCTCGATTTAATATTTTTTATGCTGAGAGTGTTCACAACCATACTATTATCACCACAAGTGCGTTCGATGTAAATAAAGAAGCATACTGATACTGCCAGTCTCGCTACAATATCAAAATACACATATGTCGCAGTCACGATTGCATACGTGCACATGTGCGTTCAGGGACGAATAGGTTCCTATCTATTTGGAATTCTTCATTTTCTTTGTTTACATTCGTCTAAAACGATAGATAAAGATTCGAAACATTTATGACTAACTTGTATTGAAAAATGTATAGATTTCCTTTCTTACAATTTCCATTTTGTTTGAGATATTATTCTTTATTTTCTACAAATCACTTCCCAACTTTTTCTATAACAAAATAATATTGCGTAATCTAAAATCATTAAATGCACTTAAGAATCGTAGAAATAAAATAAAATATATTAAATCTTAAATAGTGGTAAGTAAACTTTGTTACGCTCGTTATTAGGTACAGGGTTCACTCGCATCGCAAGACATCACTGTGTAATGGCCGCCTGGACTTTGCATCCCTTTCGTTGGCAGCAGTGTACAGAATAGTATTCAGTGCGTCGTGCGAAAAGTAGTCGAGCTTGGCGAGGTCGCCTTTTGCGTTGGCACAGGTATTCGATTTGTGCATGTTTTTAGTTGCAGCCTCGAATCGAAAGACTCGCGTGCAACATTCGTCTCTGTGCCCGTTGCAATTCGATAGGACAAAAACAAACGTGATGAAGCGTGATTCTGTGCGCGAACATATAGGGCGTAGCCAGTCATTGTGCAAAATCGGCTGAAAACGAATGACGACAAGACGGTGCGTGACAGTCTGAGACTGCCATTGGAAAGGATATCTTGTTGTCTTTTTCGCACCTAGTGGCGATTTTGCGGACTCGCGGAGTTCACTGTATCATCGTCATCCTTTTCTTCTCTTCCTTTTCTTTCTCTCTCTCTCTCTCTCTCTCTCTCTCTCTCTCTCTCCCTCCCCTACCTTCTCCTCTAACTCGTTATCCCGTATACTATTCAATCGTACTCTATTATACGCACTATACAGACAAAATTCGAAGACGTCCACGCATGGTGCAGCCCCAATCGCAACAAAATTTCGAATTCAAGTACGAGGTAAGCTCTATTGACATACCGTTTATTATTCTTCCCTTTCGACACGTAGAAGGGGTTTACTACTACGTTCGATTGATTGGATCGAGTAAGAATGCGAATAAGGAAGAGATATATAATGTGTATGGGGGTGTGGATCTATTGGATGTCAGTATAGCAGTGGTTGGTTTCTGTGCTTCTGGCACACCCATCGTTGCACGACCACTGGCCAGTGTGTGAATACGAACCGAGCGAAAGAACGAGTCTCTGAGTAAAAGAGGGAGAGTAAAAAGCCGGCACACTGCCGCTCTTAGACTTCGCTCCATTTTCTTCCTTATTGAATTATTCCTCTCCCAGGGATTTCACTTTGCTAGGCGTTTCGCTGATTAATCTCGCGGGAAAGCGACACGCAGCCTCGTACGATTTCAGTTTGCGATAAATACTACGAAATTATTCTCGCGTAGAAAGCGATCTTCGAACGTAATCTCTTTCGCTGTTAAATACGTTTCTGTTTTTTTTTCGAAAGATAAAACAGGAAAAGAAAGGACAACGGAAAGATAAATGGAAACATATCTTAAGTATTTACGTGTGCGTCGTGGAGTAGGGAACGAAATTCTGACGTACGCTTTGTTCCGACTGGCATTCGACTTTCTCGTACCTAGCACGAGTTTCACGCTCCTGTCACGGTGCCGCCTTGCGTAGCTGATCGTTATTCTGCATTTTTAAAAGATGATTCTTTTATTTTTTTTTTCCATCGCAAAATGTCAGATTCATCAGGTCTGTTACGCAATTATTGAAAACATATGTTTGCAGTTGGAATTACAATTGTAATTTTTGTATAGAGTTATTAATTTATAAATGAGATTATAAGCTTTGAAATTTCGAGATACCGTTTGTTACGCAGATGATAAGTTACGGAATCTTAGATATCAATACATACGTACATACGTACGTACATATACATATACAATAAGTCATAAATGGAAAAATAGAATACAATCGTAAAACAATTACAAATCAATGTGAGTCATTCTTTAAATGCAAGATTTAACAATGACGTATATTATTTGTTTGTCTCTTTCTTTGCTATTTGTTTATTCGATATATAAAGAAACTTTATACGCGACGACACGATACATTATTTATTATTTATTAGCTGGTTCGTTAACATACATGTTTTAACCTTTATTTAAAATATGAATTTTTTATCGTATTTCGGATAGTACTAATAACTGACTGGTAAAACATACGCGCCTTTAGATTCGCCGATACACCTACACATACCGACTTAAATCATGCGGTTTATCATCGTTAAATAATAAATGTGAAAAACAATGTGTAATCTCCGATTGTAAATTTCTTAGAAATTTGATCTAGCCTTTATCTGTAATCGTTCGACTATTTTCATAATTTCCATCGATTCCCATCGTGCTTTATACGTATGTATCTCCTTAATTCGAAAGAATTCGCCTCAATGATTCGATTACATGTGTATATATCGTTCTCCATAGGTGGACGATCAACATGAACAGCAGATGACTGTTAGCCGAGCTGATGCTCGTTCAACTTTAATATGAGTGAAGTAGTGGCCGTAACACCTAGTGGTGGATCGACACGCCAGGAAAACGTGGCACACATCAAAAGACATAAATTAGCCAACTGTAATGTTCCTCTTGTGCATGGACGGTCAAATCCACCGATCAACACTCGTAGTAGGCTGACCACGCATCAACGAAATCATAGTTTGGACTTTAGGTATAAATGAAGTTATCGTTTACGTTACATGTGTTTCCGTCATAAGGATATTTATCGTTCTGATAACGCGATTCTTTAGCTTCAGTTATCTACATCCATAGAGCGTTCTCGTGTTATTTATAAACATATAGGGTGATACAAAATTAATGCAAGTAGTATAAGATCTCTTTGTCATTGCAATGTAGATAATTACATGTGAATTTTAATATTTTAATATTTTGTTTTACACAAATCTGTGTAGTATAATCCACGTAATTATAGTGCTTATAAAAAGTATTTGCGTGCGTTCTTATCTTCTAAGTTTCGTTTTTTCTTTTTCTTTTTTTTTTACGAAGACTTACACAAATCTCTCATAGTGTATGAAATGATACGAAGTTTAATACATTCGAATTCAGTTAATTAATATGTAAATGCTGTAATAAATAAAATGAAATAACTACACATAAACACTAGAATTGCAATTTGAATCGCTAGGAGTTTTACGATCAGAGGTGGTTAATTTGAAAATTCATTTGACTGCACTGTGTTTGCAGGTCAATGGGTATTTTATTGCCGCCGGTACCACAGGCAAGCGCGACCACGCTGACGCATCATCACAGAAATCGAAGTCTCGATTCCGCGTTGCAGCGTATCCCGGAAGTGGACGTGACACCAAGTCCAGAATGCGAGACGACACCGGCTCCCGCCGCAGCTAAAGCGGTCGCGGTACCGGCGTGCAAAACTCGCAGCCGGGAACGCGACGATCTGGCAAGTCTCGGATCGGACGACTCGGGTATACTTTGCGGTTCCGACAGCGGCTCCAGCGACGCGACGAACGCCGCCACCAGGGAGTCGAGCGTCGATCATCTGCACAGCCGTGAGAGCCTTGACTCCTCGTTATCTCAGCCAGGTGATATGGATAGCGTGGATGTGGTGGACAGCGAAGTAACTAGTGCCCCGGTCTCAGTGTCGGTGTCGATGCCAGTGTCACCTGTGGAACTGGTGCACTTGAGTGAACCTTCAACGAAAAAGGATAGTGATTGTAGTAGTACTACTAGTGAGCCGCATAAACACGAGAACACGAGCAGTGGTGATCACAGTTCGCAGGAACCGCGTTCCAATAATGTCTGTACGATTAAGGAACTCGATGGCCACGAGTACGCGCACGACGAACAACGACGCACCGCTGATGTTGGCGTGACGCTCGACACGCGAGACTTCCAAAATTCTATGGAGGTCTCGCCAGCGAATGATAAACAGAGTGAGCTGACCGGCGCGGCTATGACTTTGTGTTGTGGGACCGCCGTGCAATCCGAGACTAGCGAAGCTGCTGTGAAAAAGCAGACCGGTATCGTTTGTCGAAGGCAAGAGACAGTGCAACCGAAACCATCCGAGGGTTGTTTGCTCAGATTGTTCGAAAGCCAGATTTTTGACATGTCTATGGCAATCTCTTATCTTTTCAATTCTAAAGAGCCTGGCGTTCAGAGCTACCTTGGTAAGTATCAACATCGATTTATGTATGCGTTAGTATCATGTAATTAAATACGATTTATAATTATCATTTTGTGTTGCCAAGATTTGTTTTTTGTATTTCACTGATGTGGATAGATTGTATAGCCCACAATATTTAAAGATATTTATCTTTAGCAGTAACAATAACAAAAGTATCTTACAAGCGACGAGAAATATATATAAAATTTTCTAGGGAACAAGATGTTTAGTTTCCCAGATAATGAGGTGGACTTCTATTTGCCACAATTAGTTGTGATGTACATACAACTTCATGATGTTACAGAAGTCCTTTATCCATATCTTGTCCATAGGTAAGTATATATTGGTAAAGGAAAAGTAAAAGATTGAAGGAAAAATTTCATAAATAATGCTTAAAACAATGTAACTTGTTTATTCACTAGGTGTAGACAGTCTGCTGATTTTTCGTTAAAATGTGCCTGGCTATTAGACGCATACAGTTCCGACGCTCATTTGCCATCCAAAAAGAAATCTCATGGGACCAAACTAAAAAATCTTATTCTCTCAGATGAACTCAGGTAGTAATGAAATAGCAAAAATATTATGAAAATATGAAAATATGAACAATATGAAAATGATATTATTTTTTTATTCTTTCTACACGAAACATTAGGCCAAAAGGAAATGAGAATAAAAAACGTGTAACTGGATTGCAAACTCCTGCACTATCATCATTAACTCCGATGCAAAGTATCACATCACCTAATAAAAAGACACACCAAAGATCTCAATCTGATGCCACTGGATTATTTCAAACTCTACGTCGTAGTCATTCCGGTAGATGAATTATGCAAATTAACATGCTGTTTTATTATGATGAATAAAAATAACAAATTTTATGCAAAGATGAATTTCATCATATAGTTACGATTTTAAGGTACCATAAATAAAGTAAGTCTTGGGGACCTGAGCTCTGGTCGAGCATTTGATAATGGTTGTACCTGTTTTTACTCCTGCCAAGGTGTGGTAAATGATTTACGAGGACAAAAGACCGATTGTTTTTGCAATGTAATTTAATTATTTTTCTTAAACATTTAGATCTTCCTGTCTTATTCGTGTGTAAATTTAATTAAAATATAATTTCGTATTTGTAGGCGCCACGTCTTGCTCCAGAACTTGAATTTATACAAGCATTAATATCAATTGGTAAATTACTTGGAACTATTCCAACAAAGGAAAGTAAAACTGTTCAATTAATAGCGGAGCTTAATACTCTCAATTTGAATCTCCCTGCAAGGGTGTGGCTTCCTTTACATAGTTCAATACCACATCATATCGTACGAGTGCCACCACAATATGCTGCTGTCCTTAATAGCAAAGATAAGGTGAAAAATTTTAAATAATTTGTTACAATTATAACTGTGATTTCTTTTTATTGATACATATTAATATGTTTTAAAATACGTAGGCACCATACATAATTTATGTTGAAGTGTTAGAAGTAGAAGATATATATACGTCACCTGTACCGACAAAAATAGTGGGATGTTCATTGAGGCATACTAAATCTGAAGAAAATTTAACTGGAGGCGAACAATCTAATGTAATGGGTTCATCAAACATATCCACTTCAGAAACACAACAGAACATGCCACCGGTTAGACAAACTCCGGTAAAAAATATTTCTCCGTATTCGGTTAGAAGTACGGAAGTTGCATTCAATTTTCCTGATGACGATCCTAATGATTGTTGGAGTCAAGAAGATGATGAAATCACGCAACAGGTATTTATTTACAGATTTTTTCTTTTTCTTCTAATTAAAATTTAACTAAAACATTAATTTTCAATAATTTCACTTTTTTACATAGTATTTACAACTTCGAAAGCCAAAAGATAGAGACACAATATCTCAATTAAGTCAAGACTCGTCAGATAGTAAAGAACCAATATTTGTACCTGGTGATATAAAAAGGCGATTAAGTGAAATGGCCGCTGCGCCTAGTGCAACGTTTAATCATGATCCAGAAGATCCATCGGCTGCGGTTTTGAAGGAACCCTGGGAATTAAAACAACGTCGCATAAGATCTTCCAGTCCATATGGTCATCTAGCATCTTGGAGGCTTCTTGCTGTTATTGTAAAATGTGGTGATGATCTTCGACAAGAACTTCTTGCTTCGCAGTTACTTTCAATGTTACAAAAAATTTGGCAAGATGAACAAGTACCTCTCTGGGTGCGGCCATACAAGTATGAATGATTTTATTGTCATATATATTTTAAAATTTTATTATAAAACAATTTGTTGAATATGAAATTTCATTTTACAGAATTTTGTGCTTATCAAATGATAGTGGTTTAATCGAGCCAATTTTAAATACTGTGTCACTTCATCAAGTGAAGAAACAGTGCCAATTAACACTTTATCAATATTTTGAACGAGAATTTGGCCCATCTACGTCAGAAGCATTTATTATTGCGCAAAGAAACTTTATTCAAAGTTGCGCAGCGTATTGTCTTGTCTGTTATCTTATTCAGGTTAAAGATCGTCATAACGGGAATATTTTGCTTCATAGTGATGGTCATTTAATACACATAGACTTTGGATTTATTCTTTCAACTTCACCAAGAAACTTAGGATTTGAGACTAGTCCGTTCAAATTAACCCCAGAATTTGTGGAAGTAATGGGCGGAAGCCAATCTAAACAATTTCAAGAATTTAAAACTTTAATTCTACAAGGATTAATCGCAGCACGAAAACATATGGAAAAAATAGTAAATCTAGTGGAAATAATGTTGTCAGGTAAAGTTTTTTACATAAAGCTTAATGTAATAATTAATTTATTTACTTATTATTTATTATTACAGGATCGCAACTTCCATGTTTTCGTAGTGGCGGAGCAGCAACAGTTCAAGGGTTAAAAAATAGATTCCATCTAACATTAACGGAAGATCAGTTACGTCGACATGTAGAGGATTTAGTCGAAGCCAGTATCCATTCTTGGTCTACTAAATTATACGATCGGTATCAGTATTTTGCAAATGGCACTCTTTAATAACAACAACAACAATAATAATAATCATAATAATATCAATCTCTATCCATCTGGCAAAGATAATGATTTTTATAAGAAAGTGAGAAAAAAACTTAAGTTAATAATATGGTACTTCCAGAAACATTTAAACTTTATAGCATTCCGTATGCACAAATTATCTTTGAAGTTAATTATCCGATCAAATACAAGTATGATCGATAATGGAATATGATCGAAATGGGAAATGCTATCTAAAAAAAAAAAAAAATAGATTTATTCCAAATATATATGTAAGATAAGCTAATTTCAATAGATTAATTTTATTTACTGAATTATTCCTTAGTTTCTTAAAATATTATAATAATTATCTTTATAAACATTTGTACAACTATTATATTCATTGATAATTAAAAATAATTTGTGAAAAACATTGTTTACAAAAATTTTATGTCTCAGCTGTAAAAAAAAAGAAAATGATAAATGAAACAGGGAATAATTTACGAAATTTTAATTTTTACGTTAGTAATATTAAATATTAAATAATTGGTTTTGTTGTATACGTTAAAATGACTATGTATGCCTTATTGGCAACTCAAGTTAACTATCGTCGGTGCAGATTTTGTGACGTTGACTGAATGTTGGACTGCTAGATCGTAACAGCCTATAACAGCGTAATTTGTTAAAGGTGCCTTATTTGTAGAAAATGGCGGAACGATCAAATCCGAACACAGTGAAGTGACTATGTGCGTTGATCTACTGACAAAACTGATCTATTACAAAAAGGACAATCCATAGTTTGTACATAAATACATTGCGTGAACTTTTGTCGAATTCCTTTCGTAGTTAATTTTCGGCAATAAGTAATCCCACCATGATGGTATGAAGAATATACAGTGTTTAAGATTCATGCAGAATCATCGAATGAAAGAAGCATGTACACAAGCTCAGATATTAGCGCAGGAGACGAATACTCAAAATATTTCCTACTTTATAGATTACTACTACTATAAATACATTTAGTTATAATGATATGCTAAGAATAATTATATAGTAAAAATTAAGGATCACATTTGAAAGTTTTTACATGTTCTTATTGCACACATACATTAATAGTGATAATGCGAATATCTTAGTTGTGTGGAGATAGTTATTTAATAGTATTTCTGCGTTACATATGTTCGTTTAAGTAAGTAAATTATAAAGTAAAGAAGTATTGTACATAAAGTGACAAATTTTATCACTTATTAGTTAAGTTTAATTGAGAATGTTTGAAGTAAAATCAAAGTCATAGCGAGTCAGCCCGTATATGAAATCTGGGCTCTCTGACTTCCAAGTGTCTTAACTCTCTTTTTTTCTGTCATACCCGTCTCATAATAGAAAGGCGGATCAGAGATTAAGAATAATTGATACTGCATAATGCTCAATACACTTTGCATTTTAATAATGTACGATTGCGTAATATTCCTACGCTAGTTTTTGTTGAATATTTAGTGCAATTTTGCTATTTACCGTAAGCAGTTCTAATTGTTGTCTAAGATTTTTCATTGATTTTATCAAGTAAATTCTACATTTTCTCTACAATTCGAAATATTAACATCTCTGATTTGCCTTGTTATTTCGCCACTAATTATGAGCTATTGATAATATCAATTATTAAATAAATATAAAATCTAATCAAATCTATTGTTAATTGATATACCCAAACATCTTAGATTAGGTAAAAAGATTTGAACAAGAATGTGAACAAAGAAGTACAAAATTGATTCAAGGATATTTGAATTTTTATTAATCATACATTGATTACTATGCAACATTTTCAATCGTTAATTAAATATTAATTTTATAAATACATACACATTAAGATATCAGTCATAAGAAATTCGAAAAGTCCTTAATTAATTAAATGTGTCTTGTAATTTTTGAAACATTAAAAATATTTTAGAATTTATTGATTTATGCTTAATTACCGTGTACATAAAATCAATAAAAAATTTTAAAGACTGAAAATGTTAATTTTCATAAAATCAGTGCCTAAAAATTTACGTTTGTGTTTTATATGTCTATAAAAAGTTCATGTACCTTAACAGAAAGTAATTTTTTAAAAAACTAACTAAACGAATAGTCTTATAAAAGCAAGGCGAAACATTCATGAATTTTAATTCCTTATAAAATTATAACAATTGAAATATCTTATTAATCTAAATTATTATTATTTCCTTGTTGCACTTTATCATTAATGTAAATTATTACCTATATTTATTACTAATAAAGATATTTACAAAACAAAATATATTAAAATAATTTTTACTAATTTTTATTAATCATTTGACTCTTATCTTAAATCTAAAGTGCGGGTTACCTTTGAGCGTTTCGGAAGACTACGAGAATTCCGATTCATTGCAAGAACTACCAGTCTGAGAACTATGAAATATTGTATTTCTTGGAACAATTCTTATGTAATAATATGACCTTCGTATCCTTTTTTTTATTTCCTTTTCTACCACAGATATTTTCCAACTTTTCTTTTGTATTTCATTTAATGTACTTCGTCATTTCAGATTCCTATCTAGTCTGCAAACTATCAACCACTTTATGAAACCTGCGCAGCGCATGACGAAGATTCAGAATTCAACTTGCGTAGTATCAGCTGAGAAACCTTCAGCAGTAATTCAGTTATAAAATCAACCTTAGGTAGCTCCAATTATTCAACAGTGAAAAAAAAGATCTGAAGAACTTTGCGGTGCTTTTACCTTAGCAAAAAAAGTCCGTCACGGCTGGTTGCAGATACCGGTTTCGGTTCCGAAATAAAATGAGACTCCAACCAGCAGTGAATGATGTAAAGAGCTCAAGAATATTTATTATTTTTGTTATATGTATTTATTTATCATCATACTTTATAGACATTCATAATACTACTGTATTAATATATAACGTTAGTATAAATATTTAATATATGTATGTAGATTTTATTTG
Source organism: Melipona quadrifasciata (assembly GCA_001276565.1). NCBI lineage: Eukaryota > Metazoa > Arthropoda > Insecta > Hymenoptera > Apidae > Melipona > Melipona quadrifasciata. The sequence goes on along the minus strand of KQ435774.1, from coordinate 876,016 downwards.
GTATTAGAAATATAATATTTATGATTCTTTGTATTAAATTTGTATTAAATTGCAAGAATAAATAAATACTATTTATAAATAAAATAATGTAAATGTAGATAAAGTTTCATAATTGTTGCTGAGCTTAATAATTGTTTTAGTGAAGATATAAAACAAACAGGATATAAAACAAAGTCTGAGTATAATTTATTATAAGGAAAACGAAAATTTACAATTAGTAATTTGTCAATGTATCATATCAATAATAAAAATTCATCACAGAATACACATGATTTCATATCCTATAATTGATGACATGACAATGAAAGCATAAGTATCATAAATATCACAATAAATTATGATTACAGAGATCATTAAAATACCTTATATTCTAGAAAGCTGTTGTAATAAATTCGAAGGTAAAATTGCTTCCAATTTATCTAGAATATAACAAAATGGATGAGAAAACCAGACAAGCATTGATCGTGCAACTACACCCATAGTATCAGGATATTGATGTGTTAAAAGTGCTAAAAGCGCGGTAAAGGAGCACAGACCTGCTGTAAACAAAATAAAAAAAGGCAACTCCTTTTTAGGATAAACGCTAACGTCGTGAAATGACGGTAATAATTCACGATCTGCACATTCAGTGCATGTTGGATATGGATAAAATAAATGTCCTCTTTCTAAAGGATAAGGTAACATTCTAAAAGTACCTTCCCATGTACAATGTAATAAATTAAGAGCACCTTCCATTTGTTTCCAATGTGCAAGATGGAAGAATGCATAAGCAATTGCTTCAGAATCCCCTCTTTTTAATACATGTTCTGGAGGCAAAATTAAAGGTTTCATTTCTAATAAATATTTAGGTACATGAGGATTAAATTCAACAGCTCTGTGAATAGCTTCAACTGCTATCATTTCTGGAGTAGTTAAACCTCTTTTACTAGCAATATCTGTTGAAAATTTATCAGCAACTACTCGTGCTTTTAATAGTGCAGCTGTATAACAAATAGTTGCTGATTTTGGTAAACTAATATCATCGTATTTTGCTAATACTGCTTGAACATCTGCATATGCTTGCATTTCTAATAAAGCTTCAATTAAATTTTCATGAATGTTTAATACATTCATAATTGGTGGAACTTCTTTTGTCAGATCTCTAAACATTTTTACTGCTTCTTTCAATTTCCCTAATTTTCTTGCACACATAGCTAATCTTCGTTTAACATAAATTAAAACATTTGTATCTCTTCTGTGTATAGCCTCTGCAATAGCTCCTTGATGCTGAGTACTTTGAGATTTTCTATAATTGTTCTCTGCTACTTTCAAAGCTTGCTTTAAAATTTTTTCTGCTTCTACAATAGTAGTAGCTTCTTCTTCAGCAAGTAAAATATATGCAGGAGCACAATCAGGATTACGCTCAAGGGCACTGTGTGCAGCTTTTATTCGAACTACTGGATTTCGCTCTCTCCAAGCTGTTTGCATAATTTCATACTCAGCTTTACCTATTAAAAATAAACAATATTTGACAGTATGCTAATTTGTAATAATTTCACAATATTATTTAATCAATATTTACCTGTATCGCCTTCACAGGTAAAAAATGTTTGATGATCTTGAGCAGACAAGTTCATATCATAATACGTTAATGGTTCTTTGTTCGTAGCCCAATAAAATCTTTGATATTCAGCCCCTCTGAATAAATTTATTGGATTACGCCAAACTTTACATTCTGGAACATTTTGTTGATTTGAATTCGAACCATTTAGACTTGAGTTATTGCCATCTGCTCCACTATCACCACCACCAATCCATGGTGAAATATGATTTAAAGATACTTGTTCAATAAAAGATGTGCCATATTTTCTAAAATACCACCATTCAAAAATTAGAATTAATCCAGAAATCAAAGATGACGTTCCAGTGAGTGCAACATAAAATTTTGGGGTTAAGGTGCTCAAAAACATCGTAGAATCCCACATGCTTGTGAATAATAGGGCCATTTATAATACAACACTGAATGTATTATTTTTGGACCGTTCCTGGTTGCACTATTATAATAATGTTGTATAAATGGTTTTTAATTAATAAGCATCGTAACACCGTTAACGTTTTTATTGTGTTTTTACATTACCCAAGAAATGTTACTTGTTTTATTCTATTCTAACTAATAAAACTAAAAGAGAGATATAATCTCAACATTTACACATGTTTCTTTGATATTTGAAACAATGCGTAACTGTTTTCATCGTACTTTTATATGTGGTAGCATTTATTTTGTCTGAAGTTGTCGAAATCGGAATCCAACATTGCAACGAGATTTTTCGAGATTTATAAAGCTTATTGATGTCACGATTCTTTCTAGAAACGCTAGAACTCTATAATTCTTGGCTGCAGATAAATATGGAGAGAAAAGTATTATCGATCTAAATAAGCTGTAATGTTATTTTTATTTTGTAATCAGTCGCATTACAATGTCATCGTTTCTTTACGCAAACATCAAGCAAATGTAAGTAGATTCGCATACATATTAATAATTTCAAGATTATAATTATACAATATTCCATATGATGTATTGACATTACAATTATGTTTGTCTATAATTTAAATATAATATAATGGTTGTGCGAAAAATTAAACAGATATAAGATTACTATTGTATTTTAAAGATCTAATTTAAATTTTTCTAATTTACTACTACTAATTTTTATAGCGACACCTACATCCTCCGCGCTAAAATCAACCACGTGCATTTCCGTCAGAGATTCTCGCTGAAATATGGATCGTACACATGGGCGTAGTAAATATCGTTTTTTTTAATTATCTTGATATTGTATATTTTATAACGCATCTATGTGTCACACGTTTTAGATCCCGAGATCACAGATCTCGTACGAAGGATACAACAAAATTGTTTTAATTTCTATTAAGTTTCAAAGCGTAAAAAACATAAAAAATGTCTGGTCTTTCTCGTGATCCAGAAACCTTTAGTCAAGTTCATCCTTATAAGTATCTTTTCTGTTATAGTATTTCAATTATTTTTCTTAAATAATAGAATCGGCACGCGACATTATCATCTTCTTTTTCAGCAAAATCATTATTTAAAAATTGTATAAATAGACCAAAAAGACAATGCAAGATATACTACAGATACATAATATTTAAAAAAGTTTATATTATTTCACATTGCAATAAGAAGATGCTAATTATATGTATATCTTTGACCTAACACGATGGATTTCATTGATCCATTAAGATCATACTGTTTATCGTGGTAAAGAAAAATATTTTACTATATTTGTGCATGGGTGATTTGGGTGTGCGAATTATTTACCACTTAAATGCAGTTTATAAAATAATATGATAGATAATGACAAAATTATTATCAAAGTAATTGGCATAATTTGTAAGCGTACTTTAAATATATAATTATCAATATAAATGTATCAATTCCAAAGACAATGTTAAAAAATTAAATTAATGTATAAATAAATTGAAAAAATCTTAAATGAACATAAAATTTCTTTTTTATCAATTTTAAAAATGTTTGCGAAAAAACGAAATGTTTTTTTAAATTGTTACTTAATTTAATTTATTATTCGTATATGTTACATTTTTACATTTTTCAGTTTCTTTAACCAGTCACATGATCGCACCTATTCCTCTAAAATTAACGTCATTGAAAGTTAACGCTCGTTCTACAAAATTTTCTCTTCACGTTACGTAAACGAAGAGAGAGCAAATTATAATTTATATCGTGTATATTATTAATGGCTGTCAATCATTTAAATATATACATATATATATATATATAGTTGAGATTATAATTTTCAATGCATGCTCTGTATGTAACAAAGAAATGATATTTGCTTTTTATCGAAAGTTTATTTGTCGATAGTTATTTGTTACCCAAATGAATGTTTAGCTCTGTTTACGTATATCGGTTTGATAATTAATAAAAAGGCAACAAGTATGTCGTAAATAATAATTAAAAATGTATGTGTGTGTGTGTGTGTGTGTGTATAGATTGTGAAAAAGAGTTTGATATTGCCGCCCGGCCTGCGCTCAGCTAAAATCAATGAGTCTACCCGGCGAATGTGTCAGTGCGACTCCACCAACGTCGCGTCGAACCTGTGGTCTGTCTTCCCTGTTCTGTGACTTTTCCTTTCTTTTTGCACAAAATTCGAATTATCGTCTGATGAGAATCATGTAAGATTAGATATCGATATGCCTAGTCAAGAAGATATGGACCTTTGTACCGATAAGGTACTATCCAAAGCAAGAATTCTTCAAGAATTAACCAAAGCTGTCAAATTGGTGAGTACTGTCTGCTTCGGCATAGGGCGACGTATCAAGGCCATACGTCGTCTATATACATATATACATATACGTATATATATGCACTTTCCTAACGCGAATTTTTATATATATACTGAATTAACGGCTCCTCTGAAACTCTTCTTTAAATGATTTAGATAGATTTTCATTCCTTTTTCCTCGCAGATAAATACGACTTTACTTGAAATATTTAACTATGACGAAACAGCTGAAACTGCGGTGGCACGCACTTGCACGCTGTAGTGCGTGTATCAAACTTTAACAGTTAAATGCGTTTTATTGTCCTTATTGTTTTTGAACGCGAAACTGTGTTGAAGAAGTACATGTGCTCCTCTCGTCATCATGATTTCCCGTTTCTCACTTGCAACTTACTCAACATCTTGTTCCACGTCGTGGCTCCTCCACTGACGTACGTGCTTTTATCTCTTTGTTCGTATTATTGTCAGTCAATTATATTATTTCATTGTTGTTCGATGAAATCCTCGGTGATCGATAAATATTGATTTCGTCATTTTGTGAACTATTTCACGTTTTCGCAGAACAATCAAGTTACTTTCAATATCTTAATGGTGATTACCTGTTGTTGTTAATGCCCTAACTATTGAACATTTAATATTTGTTTAATGTAATGTTTATAGTAATAGGAGTCATTAAACAAGTATAAATATGTTATATTTCTCTTTAAAAAATATTCATCGAGATATTTAGTTATTTTAAATTAACATAGCATAAGTATATAATTTTTAATGTTAAGAGTAACTTTTCATCAACACTAACAGAAATTTAGACTGAAATAAGACTATGAAGAACAAAATTTGTATATTAAAGTTATCAATGTTAAAAGTTAGATCCATCTACTTTTTGTAACTAAATAAACAAAATTTCTCGCTTATATTTACTAGGTTTACGCTCAAAGTTTATATGGTACAGTAGTCTTAGATGGTGATTCTTGGTTGGTCTACTGGTTAGATCGGGCTTTACGCCATGGACTGCGTACAGAAAGACATGGATATTGGGGCACTGCTCGTGAACTTAGTCATCAGGATACTGTTGTTGTAATTCATGCTCTTCAAAGTGTATTAACGTCTATTGGAAAAGGTGAATTGGACAAGTGGATTTAGCATTGTACATTTTAATATTTATAAAACAAGTTATAATGTATCTTTATGTTTTCTAGGCAGAGCATGGCTTTACCATACTCTTAGCGAAGGCAGCTTTGAAAGTTATTTAGCTTGCTTATTACGAGATACAAAAACATTAAAGAAACAATATTTTCCACATGCACTTGTACGAGATGCAGATAAAACTAACCAATTAGTTAATCTTCTTGCTGGTTTAGAAAATGTATCTTTTACATTGCAACTGGTATGTAAAATTATTTTCTGAAATATTTATAAAATGTTAAGAAAATTTATTGTGTGATATTATTTTTTCAGTTCAAATTTTACATATTATAAAGATCAATATTCCATGTATTTTTACAATATATTTATATTGCACTTTATGTTCTTTTATATTATGTACATATGTCCAGTACAAACTAATGACATACATATAATCGTCGTATTTTACATAAACATGTTTCATAATATTTATTTTATGTTCTTTATGTTGATATCAGTATCACCCCATGGTTACAATTATCTCAACAATGAATTATGTCTGTCATTTAGAGTTGTATATTGAGATGAATCTGTTTTTATGAATGTAAGGGGCAATAAGTTATCATACATATAAATCTATTTTTCACATATATCATCTTCTCTGTTTATTTGTGGAAAATCCCATGCAAGCAATTTGTAATTACAGATTTTTATTCAGAATGCATTCCTTTTGTTTCATTATTAATAAAGATAATTCTTAACAGTTTATATATGATATTAAGAATTTTTATAATTCAATTTAAAAATCAAAATACGTATGAATTATTTAGAAATTAAAATAATAAATTGTAATTGTTTGTCACTTAGGATGTTACATACCTTGATATTTGCAATTACATGCCTCAAAGGCCTATGAGCGTGAATCCTTCTGGAACTATATTATCATTACATCTCAGATCATCTAGTGTTTCTTCGAGTTTAGCTTCTCCTGGTGATAGTGGAATTGCTTTTGACAGTGATATGGATCTTGCTAATGAAACAGATGCTAGTAGTTATAAGGAGGTATAATTTTCCAGTAAAATTTATATTCAAAAATATAAGTCTTTTTTTTCGTGTAGATCACACGCCCATTCGTATTTTTAGGAAGATTTTCATTTGGAAGAACCTCCAAGGTATCGAAATAATAGGTACAAAACAATAATAAACAACTGTAGAGAAGACAATAAAAATTTCAGCTCCAGTGATTCTAGCGAAGATGGAAAAACACCTACACAATCACCAGGAATGGTTACGAAATTTCAAACTGCGATGATGACGAAAAGTGATATAGCGAATCAAAATTTAACTAGAAAACTTGATGATAATGAGCTTAATTGTTCCAGTTTGGATACCTTAAAAGGTTACGATTTTTATAGTAAGAGTTTAGATGAGTCAAAATTAGATAAACTAAGTAATAAAAATGATAACGGAATTAAAGAATTGAATAAAAGAACTACGTACTACAGCGATGGTAGTTATAGTTTTAAAAGAAATATTGATCCCCGAAATTCATATGTAATCAACAATGATACAAATCTTTTAGAACTTAGTATGACGATTTCAGATTGTGAAAATACAGAACCACCATATGGTATTTTGAATACTATCAATGTGCCCGATGCCAGTATTTTATCATCTAGCTCTGAAGCTATAGTGCAACGTAGGCAACGCAAAAAGAAACGCGGGGAAAGTAAAAAACGCGTCAGTTTTCATGAAGATATTTTAAAAACGATGAAATTGGATGATGATGAGAATTACGCTGATTTTTCTATGAGCTTTTTAACACCTAATTCGGTTCAGAAAAAAGATGTGCAGAAAGGGAGATACAGTTGGTGCGCTCATGGGGATTCTCCGTATGTTCAAAGAAATGTTAATCCCAGAAATGCACATTCGGATTATTATTCTTATTCTTCGTCATCGAGTGTGTTTGATAGTGATTGTGAAAAGAAAGGATTATCAAAGAGTTGCGAACAAGTTCCATGTCAAACTAACTGCAAGTGTGCTTGTGGATTGTCCCTTTCAGAGAGAGGCGCGCCAGAAGGTCAAGAAGATCCTGGTAAAGCGTTCAGACCAAAAATGGAAATTGAATTAGAAGAAAATGAAGCGCAAGAGGCATACATTATTGAAAAAGAATATGGAAATATTGTAGAAGATCCTCCAACGAAAGTTCAAATGCCTTGTCCATCTAATTCGAAAAAATCTAATTCTAGCGATTGGTCGGACATTGATAATACTAGCACATCGGATATGGAAGAACGTAAAAATAGCAGACATTTAGCTTCACCATCAAAAAAACGTAACATGACATCAATACTAACAGGAGAAAATAGCAACAAATTATTACCACCTTTAAGACAAGCTCCGTCTAAAACATCGTTATTAAGCAGATTTCTGAAATCTATTACAGAGAGAAAATTCGAAATTAAAAGAAGTAAAAAATCACAGAAAACGAATCCTTTGTACATCAAAGGTGTTAAAACGAGTTACGATTCTTTTAAAGAATTTAATGATAACCTTGATCGAGAAATACAAGAGAACGTGGCGGCAGGGAAACAAGAATTTAGTGGAGAAAAAGTTAGCTTAAAATTACGAGAACTTTTTAAGAAACATATTTATAGAGATAAAACGGAAGAATTATATAAAGTATACAAAGTTAGGAGTTCGTACATGACAAATGGGGAAAGTAAACCAATGATTGCTTTATTGACAGATAAAACGTTATATTTAACAGGTTCGAAACCAGACCATACTTATAGTAATCAATTTGTTATTCCTTATAACGAATTAGATGTTATTATGGTAAGTTTTGTAAGTTTAAGTACTTGTAACGTTTAAATACTAAAGAAATATTTTTTCCAGGTTGGACCAAATGCACAAACAATATTATTGTCAAATGCAGATTACGAAATGCAGTATTTATTTTCTACCGGAAGTTCCCAAACAACTTCAGAGTTAATTGCTCACTTGGAGATGGCTATAAGAAGATCTCCAATAAAACCAAAACTTCCAGCAGTTAAAGTATTGAGCTACGAAGACATGCATATTTTAAGGCATTCTGTCTTGTGTGATACTGCTGTCTATCCTGTATGTAAATTTTATTATATTGAATTAAGTTATTAGTTTTCTTCTTAGCTATTAGTCTAGTCAAGGATTACTAGCTTCTTGTTTTCCATTTTTACGAATTGTTGCAATTTAACACTTTAGGATGAAAAAATTGAACACTATAATCTCATTTATATGGAAGATGAACATATGTCACCACCTAGTACACCATGTGGTCCAACAAAAGAAGGCGATCTTATGTACAGACCACATACGTATCAACAACTTCATCCTAATGCTCCAATCAATCCATGGGAAGCTGGATACTTTGTTCTCAAAGGTGGAGTTGTTTACATGTTTACGGATGCAAGTCAGCGATTACCGAAACGAGCTATTCCATTGAAAGGTGGACTTTGTCAAGGATGTCGAAGAATTCCCAATTCTCATCGTCCTCATACGTTCGAGATACTTTTAAAGCCGAATAAAGCCTTTCAATTTGCTGCTCCCGACGAATACGTTGCATCCGAATGGTTACAAAGCTTTGTTCAAAGTGCTTCTGGATTGTTCGATATTACGGAAAAAATAAAACCTTTGCCATGTAGTCTTATTACAACTACTAAGCATTTAGTAGTTATGAAAGAAGTATTTCCTGGTAAACAACGTGGACAAACACTTTCTTGTGCTTCTGTAGAAGATCTCACAGCCTTCAGAGTACCTTTAACTCAACAATCTTGGTGTATACTGGTATGTATCTAAAATTATGAACAGTCCTATAATTTTTATTTTATTATATGTTATTTTCAGGAATTTGCATGTCGAGAAGTACATGAAAGTAGTGGCGATTGGGTTATATATTTCACAAATTACACAGAATTATGTACCTTTAGAGAAATTTTAGAAACATTATGGGCTGATGCAAGTTTGGTACGAGCTTTCTTATTCTCAATTGTCACGAGATATAAAAGTGAAGATTACATTCCATTCATCAATACATAATTTAAAATGATTTATATTTTGACAGGGTGAATTTCCTATGGTGACGCTTCCGCCAGAAGATAAGCTTCATCGACGTTGCTCAGATGCCAGTAAAGAACTAGAGCTTGCATGGCGATATTTATTACCTACAGTAATCGATTAAACAATAAGGCGTACTAGTAGACAATAGTTATTGCATCGTCATATCTAGTAGTAGAAATTATGAAACATAAATATTTGAATGAATCAATTCATATATTACAGCGATTTGATAAAATCAGATATAATATTATAAACAAATAATTACTCAAAATCAATATTTTATGTTCCTCAGCTAACGAGGAGTGGTGAATACAAAAAATCATATAAATATAAATTATAAATATTTAGTGATACGTAATTATTGATGTGCTAATTTAATAAAATGGTGCAATATGTTTTTAATAGCGTAAACTATAATATGAATAATTAATAATTAACACACGACTGTAATATAATAATGAATGCGTAAAATTACTGTGTCAGTTACATGAATGTCTATATATTTACATTTATTATAAGAATTAATTTGCATTTGAAAGTGCACTATAGATACCAAATGATTTTAAAAATACTAATACAATGGCAGTAAGGCTTAGTGCAGCTTCTATAATAAAAGATTAGTCTATAAATTGCTTTTGAAGTAAGTGTATAACGTATAATTAACATTCCTATTAATAATACTGGTAATAATGGTAATTATAATATGTAACGCAGCTTTTTAATTTTATTTTTAATATCTTTTCTTTATATATGTATTTGTATTTTTTACTATCTTAAAATTGTTGTTTTTATTAAAATTCGGATTATTATGCCGTTAAATTTAAAAATTATCGTTACGTGCAAGGTGCTTTTATTTAGTAACTCGATATTTGCAGCAGATAAATAACGAGAAAAAATTATAATGAAATAGTTTTTTTTATATATCATTAATGCATTTTGAAATAGAAGAAACTGTTTTGTATAAATAAAGAAGTTTCTTCTAATATGAAAATTAGATTTTTTAATTTTTTTTATAATGAACAAGTTATTTATCTTACCAAGAACAACGTGAATCGATGCTGTATATCATTGTGAATAAAATTCTAATTCTGTGTGCATTGTTGTGATAAAATATTAAATTAAAAAGACTTATTAATATACGCAATTGTAATATGAAATTTGCGTACATGATATAAAATTGGAACATAATCAACATATATTAGTTTCTAGTGTGTTTAGAGAAAATGATATAAATCTTACATGCTTCGATTAAGCATCTAAGCATGTCAAGTATTCCTAAATGTTACAGTCATGGAATTTTTGCACAATGTCGCCACCGTGATCTTTAAATGATCTTTAAAGTTACAAACGAAAGATAAGTAGAAATAAAATTGTAACTAGTCAACAAAATAAAAGTAAAAACTTGTCTTATTCTTTTTTTCTTATACAATGTAATGAAGAATTTGAAGTTTAATTATACACTGGATAAGTACAGTAACATTTCGTATCATTTACTTTATTTTTATTATAATAAATTCTTCTACATAATTATGACTTGTTTAAATGCTTTCGTATCATTAACTTATACCGGTATTTTTTAAACTGAACTGTAGATTGTATAACAACATGTAATGATAGGAAGTAATAACATTTAATGTTATCTTAATTTAAAATATCTTTATCAATATTACAATCTATTTAAGTTCTATCTAATGAAAAAAGGCATTTAATCGCGTACAAAATGTCCATCCGTCTTTCTCAACTTCTTTACCTTTTCTACATCTGCCAATGGATACTGTTCTTTCACAGCTTCCATATCAAGGTTCGGGAAAATCCGCATCAAAGTAGCTACCCTATTTATTTGACGACTGAAACAACAAAGATTTTTACAGATCAAGATGTGATTCGTTTAAAAAATTATTTTGTAATTATACTGGGAAAATACATACTTTCTTGATTTACGTTTTTCATTCCATAATTTCTCTCTATAAAGTCGCAAAAATTTAGCCACTGCATATCCACCATAACCGAATTGATGTGTTTTGTGCCATTCAGGATTTGCATGTTTTGGTCTAGAATATTCCCGCAATCGATAACGGAAACGCAAACCTATAAAATAGAATTCAAATATAACTAGTTCATAACAAAATTTTTACATATTTTATAACGTACAAAATAAAAATATAAAATTTTTTACCAAGAGGATTATATTTTAATGTTACAGGTCGTTCTCCAGTTGTTCCAGTTTCAAGCATGTAATATGCTTTATTTCTTTCACGAACTACTGACTCTAAGTTAGCCATGCTGTCTTCAACTTTTATCAATTCGTTCAGGATTTGGAAAATATTTATGTTCTTGCTTATAAATTTCTTCCATGGTTAACAGCATATTACGTTCTTTTAATAACACATACCTATGTTAATAATTTTTATTATTGTAAAATATTGTTACATTTTGTAAGATTTGTGTTTTACCATAATTTATGAAGTTCTTCGTTGTTTTTTAATCTTAGTTCATCTTTTCGCCAAGAACGGCCTACACGTACTTTATCTTTGTCCCAATTTTTTGGATCATCAAAAAATTCCATCAAGTCATTACGTTTAGATGTAGTGTGAATGAGACTGCATGGAAAAGTAGGCATCCTAAATAATTTAAACCATTTCTGCATTGCATAAACAATAATTTTGCAACTTAATGGACATTTATATATTTACATGCTACATGAATACAATTATTGTTATTAATTCTTATATGTTATAGATGAAAGTCTAATACTTTAAACATCAAGTATTAAATATAATAATTATAGAATGTCTAATCGTTTGAAAAAAATATTTGTAAGCAAAAAAAATATTACATTCATAAAACTAATACCATACATATGTATATACATGCGTTTACGTTAAATTATTAAAAAATTATTCAACACATAACCTTTATATTTATTGAATAGGAATAATATAGAAAGAGTCATAAAAACCTTTGAATGAACATTGAACTTCTAACAGAGTTAATATTTTGCGATAAAACTAAATTCGTAAACAACTTCGTCACATTATTTACAGCTCTCGAAATCTGCACAATCTTCGTAAAAGTTGCCATTTTACCAAGTATATTTCGTTGGTAACAATAAGATTTCTGATTTAACATTGATATAAAATTTAATGAAATAAAAGTTCATCATATAAAGGAATCATAATATATTAAATAGGATTTTATTAAGATCTAGTTACGATTTAATTATGAAAATTCAGTAATCTTTTTTTTTTATTAGCATTAATGAAAATTAGATCGATTCACAGGCATTCATCGCGTAGCGGTGAAATAATGGAACTAATCACTATTACTATCCTAGATGGCAGTACTATCGCAAACAAAGAAGACGATATTGTATGACAAAGACAAATATACGTCGTGTAACAGGGTGAGACAAGGATAGAGTAGCGATTAATTCGATGAAATTTTCAATTGTAAAAAGAATCAAATTAGAATTTACACTCTTCTACGATTGTATTTTCCTAATTGGACCCGCAACTTTTATCCGATATCCTGTTAAACTTACGAAATATGTGGATAAATATTTACAAATTTTATTAGACAGATCGGAATATTCACTCGATTATTCTATTCTTAATGTGAATGAAGTATAAGGAATAACATAAAATTAAGTTAAATTTATTGTAATAATTATAGTATTTATTATCACAAACTATCAGTTAGATCATATACAATAATGTAAGAATTAATCGTGATTTTCGTAAGTTAATTTCATAACATAGAGACATGATTTAAAAAAAGAAACCACCTACTTTTTAAATTAATGTACAATCTTTTTCATTAAAATGTAATAAGAAATTCGTTTACGTTAATTTTTGACAAGATAAAAATATTTAACAATATTCCATTGCCAATAAATCCATCAAAAAGTTGATTAAAGGCACCTTTCAACATTAATTATACTTACAATCATATAAAAATTATATTGTTTTAACATGCTACTATATACACTGGTAATTTAATATTATTGATATATGTATATGAATCCTTGACTGTTGCCTTTTTTCCTCATGTTACTACTAAGTTAAAGTGCATCGTGTATTTAAAAATCTTTTCATAAAATATATTTATATATTTTGCATATGTACGCATGTATTTATATATATACGTACGCATCAACGTATGATATATATGTATATATATATACGCGTATTTAAAATTTAAAAGATGAAACTACAGTTCACGGATATATCGTCAATTTATTTCATTCATAGGAATTGCATATTTTGGAATGTACCACTAGCAGAAAAAAGAATAAAACAAACGCGTTACGTATTGTTTAAACACTGCTGAGGAATTTGTTAAAAATTTGATTTTCATGCAGTACCTGAACTGTAGTTTCT
>KQ435774.1:846310-861950 GCA_001276565.1 Melipona quadrifasciata | reverse complement strand
ATATTTTAATATATAATTCATAAATATATACGTATATACTTATATTTATAAACAACTGTTGGAGTTTATATAACGATAAAAAACGAATTCTTAAACAATAACAAAGTATACCACATGAAACTAAAATCACATAAACGTTCAATATCCAGGAGGATTTCTTGCCCGTTTCTTGACATTACGATTATTTCGATTGCGAGAACGTAACAAATGTTTCCGCATAGTCAGCGTTCGTAACGTCAATTTTCGTTTGTCTCTCACTGCTCATTACTTGCTCTAAAAAGATTCCATCTTTCGAGTATTGCGACACAGTGTAACTTCGAAAGAAAACTTCACAAAAATTATGCGTTGTAAATCAGCTCAGTTGTTTTTACGGGCAACAGTAAGTATAAATTCGTTTTTACGTGTTTTTATAATATAACATTACTGTACAAAATTTAAAATCTCGATAAACTTTCGTTATACCGCCCGCTAAATACAATGAAGGTCACTTTTAATAGTCTTCTTTATATTTTATACTTTTGTCACTAGTAGTTTAATTGCCATTCTTCCAAAAATCAGCATTACGAGTTTAAGATAATTCTCTAATTAATTTTGCTCGTAACAGCTTGAAGTAAAACTTTGTTCCCATTTTCAATACATCATTTTTTTTTATATCGATAATAATTAAATACGTTATTTCAGATTAATAAAATAGATTTTACGCATAGAGATATGATAATTAACAAAGCGACACATGCGTCATCGCAGACAAACGTTTCTGTACATAAACTCGCAGACTTAATACAGTGTATATTTAATAGGAAGTTTGGTCCGACAGTTCTGTACTAATTGCTGATTGCGTCTCGATTACGCGTGGCTTCACATGTGAATCGTTGCTGCTGTATAACGTGCTTCTCCTCTTCGCCAACTCCACTGACTTGGTCGGTACTGTTTAAAGGGGGAATAAAATATTTATTTAAAGTAGCCTATTTCTTTTTTCCCCCTCATAGCAAATGGTAATAATTCTTACCCTAATTAACATTTGTCCGGACGTGCTATGAGGATTGCGGTAAGCATACGCAGCCCACGCAGCTAAACCTACGACTAATCCAATTACAAGGAGAATTCCAATAATTCCCGAAACTCCCATGTTCATATTGTTCCGAGCTGAGAACATGTAAAGGTAAAATATTATTACATCTGTATTGAACGATCGTAAATCTATATAAATACGTATCAACAACTTGATGAAATTGAAATCTTACAACGCTCTAAAGGACTCGTTCCAGGTTTCTCTTGTTTCGCATTCATTTCGTTAACGGTAACAGTTTCTTCCGAATGCAAGTGCAAAATATGATTATACTCGTCAACATGTTCCTTGCACGTTGTATTTGGTAACGGGCAATTGTCAACTTCTTTTATCATCCGAACATCGCATCCTTTCAACAGCCAATCTTGCCGCGATCTAGATGTTCCGGTACTGCATTGATTCAGTTCCGAGCACCACTTGCATTCGAAACCTTTCAGTTTCGTCAAGCAATCTCTGCAATTATCCATTTCTAAACAGGTAGGCAATGCGTGTAGATAAATCACTGTCCAATTCTTAATGTCCTGCTGATTAAAGTTTACGCGATGATATTCGTAAATTGTCTTTCTGCGAACAACTGTGAGAAAAAAGGGAAAAGAAAAATAATAGATTCAGTTACTGTCTTTTGCAATTTATGAAATTTCTGATACAATTATACACTTACAGAAAACTATCCTGTCCATGATATAGGCGTCGCTAAGTCCAACTTTAACAGGATGCACCGTGTCCTCGATAAGGCCCACTGTCAGAGGAATTACCGAGTACACAAACACAATGTCGCCGTTTTGATGCAGAGTCACTTGAAAAGTGAACGGTCCTGCATTAATTTTGTCCTGCAATACCACTTTTTCCCATACAACCGTAAATGCTGTTCCTGCAATTTTAACACTTTACTTAGAATTCGTTTCATTTGCAGACATTTGTATCTTCTTTACTGTTATTAGTCGTTTGTTACTAACCGTTGTCAACGTATTTCACGAAGCTATCGTTAGATAGTCGCGTATCGAAATTTGCCATTAACGGTGCGATATATTGCGTGGCGGCTAGCCAGCTGTGAACGTATTCGCCTGTGTACAGGAATCCGCCGGTGGCGATGGTGATGTTACGAACTTTGTGACCGTAGAAAGGGAAATCGAACTTCAATTTCACTGTCTATTAGAATAAAAAGAAGAGAAAAGATAATAAAGAGAAAAAAAGAAAAAACCAAAAACTAAATTTACGTTGCGAACTTTTACTTGTACGCTAATTGCAATCTTCGTTCAATTTCAAATATTCAGTTACCATTTCATAGCAGATAAGGGGGAACACTTTGAACAAATATTTCAACACGTACATTGAGAAGTGAGCAAATCCTCAAATGGATGGTATAGGTGAAGAAAAAATGAAAGACGCATGTTACACTCACCGCAGCTCGACGATGGCTCTGGCTAAGCAAGTAATTGACTTTCAAATCTGGATGATTATTTATATCCACCCAGTACTTTTTCCCCACAGCCTCGTCGATGATGAACGTGCTGTTGTAATATTGGTGCGTATCGTACACCATTTTCGTAATGTTGTGCTGGGACAAAGTCGTGTTACTTAACTCTGAGAACTTGCTGATGGATATGTCCCCGATATTGCTGTCTGAATCGTCTTTGTTCTTCGTTGGCTCTACCACGGTCTCTGTACCTTTCGTTGAATTTTTATTGATCTCAGTGGTTCCATTTATAGAATTTGACTTATCTCCCGAAACTATGGACGGAACCTGCAAAGAGAGGAACGTAATTTTGTAATCTTAATTTAGTATGATAAACTCTCATACACCCTATCTTGTCTTCTAAAGTTTATAAATAGCCGTGTTACAAATTGCTTGGCGTTGATTCGACTTTGACAAGGAAAAGTCGAGTCTTACCGGTACTTTGGACGAGGAATTCTTTCCATAGATTGCTATTACCGGCGTTGAGGTCTCCGACTTGTTCCCTCTAAAGGCTCCACCGCGTGTCACCTGTTTGCCCGACGAAACCGTAGTAGTCGAGGATGGAGATGACGTAGCGAGCGTCGATTCTGTCGGGTAATCCGTCAAGTAGGAAACGTTCGCCGGTACGTTCGAGGAGTTCACAATCGTCTGCGGTTGTTGCTGCGGCTGCAACTGCGGTTGCGACTGTTGCGGGGCGACTTGTTGCTCTGGCTGTTGCTGTTCCCCCAGTGGGTTTTGTTCAGTCGGGGGCTCTGGTTTCTCGTCGTCGATCCCCCGACGAAACCTCGCCAGAGCTTCTTCACCGTCGTCGACTGCATCCTCGGAGGGCAGGACGGCAAATTTAACTGGTCCGTGCAACGACCGTCCTCCCGAATCTCCCAACTCGTAATGGCATCGATCTAGAAACATTCGAGATAAGTTTTAGTCAGTAGGAAAGACACGTTTAATAAAATGAGAATTTTTCGACGAGATTGATCGATCGAATCAAACTGTATAACGCGTTAACGCGGGGCCAATTTATTTTCTAGGCGAGGGGGTAATTTGAGAATGAATTTTTTGGGAATGAATTTCTTCAAATGAAAATTCCTCCACTTTCTAATTCGTTTCTTTCGTGGATGTCATGACCTTTTAGGCCTCGTTCTCTTTTTGAACAATAAGAATTTATTATCAGGATTATAGAGATGCTCAAGTGGAACGTGGTCGAAGAAAGGTTGGGAACCACTGGTATAATAACTCGAACGAACCAGATCATAAGTACGTAGACTAAAGAGATGGTCGTATTGTCGATAAATTACGGGTCGTTCCTTTCGATACACGTCTCGATCGCGGACAGGATACGTGCAAACGAGCGTTTGTCAGGGATTTTCATTGCGACGATGACGCGACACAGCGTGTCTCGGCGTGTCACGACGATTCGGATCAATTTGCGGATTGCAAGCTCGATGGCCCGTCCAGCAGAGGGGTCGGTCGTTCGATCGTTTTACACCGGCCGGCCTACATTAAACATTCAGACTGTGGCCCAGATCGGTATAAATTCCAAGCATCGATCTCTTGCTTAATTGCAAGCGATCCAGTTCGTCACATTCGCTCAAAGTTGCTTCGACGTAACGTAACGCAATTCAAATTTCCCGCGGAATGCAGAGATTCCCCCTGTCGGGGAAATCGCAAAACTGCGAAAGAGTTAACAACGAATCATAGCTGCAGGGCAGGGAATTTCTTTGAAAATCTACACTATGTGTCTTATAACGCGTTGAAACGGAGAGTAAATCGACATTTCCAATAAACTGTTCTTCTCTTCGGGAAGAAAAATGTCGAGGCGACGAAACGAGGCAGCAGAAGAACAGGATGTCGGCCGGTCGTGACAAACTATCGCGACCGGATAGAGCAATAATTGACGATCCGACATATAGTCGAGAATGTACGAAGCTTGACGTCAGTATAAATTTTCATGCTCTGAAACGTGGCTCGATTAAACGTTCAACTGCCAATCGTTACCCGTCCCCCCACGGGCTCTGCTAAAGAGACGCCAATTTATTCGAATGTCGTTAGCCTTTATTCGTCCGCGTATCGTCGAGCACGCTTTTCGACGAAAACACGCCTGTCTGACGCACGACTCACCCGGGGTTCTCGCGTTCTCGAGAACGGGAACGAGAATCGTCGAGGATCCTCGATGGAACCACTCGCGATTGCGATCTCGAGGCAAATACTTATATTTTTGCACGCTTGTTTATCGGACGACACGAAGACAACGCGCGAAGGCCTTGAGCCGATCGATCGGACAGAAATTTTGAATTCTAATAGCGTCGAGACTGTACGAGAATGAACGACTCGCGACGATACCCCAATCGACTTTGGCTTGTCGGCGTCAGGAATTATTGAAATATCTTTATCGACGTTTGTATTCGCGGTAAAGAAAAAAAAAAAAAAAAAAAAAAAAGAAAAAAAGAGAAAGAGAAAGAGAAAGAACAATATCTTGAAAGTGCAAATAATATTTTTCATACACCGTGAATGTTTCCGTAAAGTAATCGGGAAAGCAAGCGAACAACAGCTTGCGAAGCAAGCGGTCGTTACAGCTCCGAGTCGCGTAGCTATTACACGTTAACCTTTGTTCTTCACGGAACGATAGGTATCGATCGTGGACAGGAAAGGTCAACGACATAAAATGCAATCGTTTCGCGAGTGGCTGAAAATCACCCAGAATCAGGCACGAAGCGCGTGTGGGCGGTTTTTTACATCCGAATAAGTACAGAAAATTGATCATCAGTTGGCTGTGTGTACATGTAGAGGTATATTTTTACCAAGCATAAAAGAGGCATATTTTTCTTTTTCCTTTTTTAATTTAAGCTTTGGAAATCTCATTTGAGGTTTTTATTACAGCTACATCTTTAAGACTAGCTAGAAAATAAGAATAAAGATTATAGTCTTTAGGAAAAGTAACAAGTCGAGATGGTCTCTGGTTTAGCAATTATCGTGTCGACTTTTAGGGGCAAGAATAATTTGTATTTACTAAAATTCTTGATAAGTTTAGTCCTTTGGGGATCGTAAAAAGAAATCTTGAATTTCTTCTTCTCTATCAGTGGCCAAGTGTACCAATAGGGTGGTAATAAATAATAATTTTACACGCATCGTAGCTTACTCCTTTCTACGTAATTTAATTTCTATGTTCTCCGTTTCATTTGAACGTAGGCATGAGTTGCGACGTCTGTACTCTTTTCATCGAATGAGAACAAACACTTTGGCTCCTCCTCGTCTAAATCCGTGTGAAACATTTTGTATTTACGGTTTGGAGTTTCATCGTTTCTTCCTGAATGGTGTGCTGGCTTGTAAGTTTACGTCGTAACCGGCTGTGTTGCAGGACATGTGGCGCCGGTGTTCCGGACGGCCTCCCGATATCCACCGAGAGAGAGACCATCACAACGATGCAGCGTCCGTTGAATAATTGTTCTTTGAACTTGCCTGAGAACTACCTTCCTGCCTGCTCTCCTACAGGTGTTTTATCTTTTACTTCTACTTTTACATTATTCATACCTCATTTTTGATTATTTATCCAACAAATATTCACTAATATTCGAATTCTCTATCTGTTTTGTTTGAAAATTATTTTTAAAATATTCATTTGGTTATAAATGGCCCCGTTGTCATAGGATAAGTACATTTTTCGACGAGCCACGGCGTTGCTGCGTTGAAGAAATTCCAGATGTTTCTGCAGCGGAACGCAATGAAAAACTATGCACGTGGCACACCCACGCGTTCGACGGTATAAACCCTGCCTTTGTTGTTGCTCCTCTGTCGGTGTTATCTGCTATGACGTAATATTTTTGATTGCCGACCGGAATTTAAGCAGCAATGTCAATGTTACACGCGCTGCGTACTAGAGTTCGAAATTAATTTTTAAACTCTCGGACCTTTCGAATCCGAAATCTTGCGAGAGATTTCGAAACTTGAAGCATTGACTTTATTTTATGATTTACTTGTATTAAGAAATGAAATTTATAGTTAAATTGGCCATAGTTAAACAAAAACATTCGAATTCTTTTTGGTTCTAACAATAAGTAATTTCTTTTTTCGAGTATTTTATATATATATATATATATGTATGTATATATATATACATACACACACTCGAAAAGTCTTACGAACTATTGATAATAGTGTAATAAGATATCTTTTTCTTTTTTCTTTAGATTTGAATATTTCAATTTTTAATTTTAATTTTTAATATAGACTTAATAATATTTTATTTTCCAGATCGATTGTAGATCTACTAACCTCGTTCGCAAATCATCGAACGTTCGAAATATACATGAATCGAACAATCTTTATTCACGCTTGCAATTTTGTACTCTCTCTCTTAACCGAGTTTCGAATCATGAAAAAAAGTAGGAAATTTCGAATTCACGAAATTCGAAATTTTCATGAATATCGAGGCCATCTGTACTTTGTACCGTCAACTTTGAGAATTTCCAAAATTTGTATTTGTAATACGGTATAATTATTTTTCTCACGAAGCATGCAATTTGTACTAAATATTGATAGCTGATATTCTAACAAAAAATAAAGAATTGAATTTCGCTACAGATTCACCGAGCAAAAACTCTGTATCCGCTTTGTAAGTAAAATTATCTGCCTTTCGAGGATTAGTACAGCGAAATAGTTGCTAAACTTCCCGCGTCACGGGAAATTTAACCGCGTTTACGAAATTCTAACATCCGTCGTCTTGAACGTTCGATCATAACATATTTCTTTCGATTCATTATTTTAATCTACACACAACAATCTCGTAATCTACTTCTCAAACGAGACATTCGAAACATTCGGCAATAACCTAAGCTAAATTTAACCTAACCTTGAGCACAAAAATAAAGACTGATTACATCTAATCTTGATCCCAATAATGATAAAATATCGAAATTACATCTAACTCTAGTCCGAATAATGGTGAAATATCGAAATCTAAGTGCAGCATACGAACAAAAAGCAAACAGATTTGATTTACAATATGAAAGGCAAAATATAAATAAATTTGCAGGCAAAGATGCGCAAACTTATATGCGCACTGAGTATCTTTACTGCGATGCAGTTGGCAACGAAAAATATCGCGCAACATTCCTCGAGGCTATTATTCGTTAATTGACGAAAAAAAGTTAATTGACGTTAAACTTTTTTTTTATCAATACGTCTGCTTTATACGTAGCATGCGTTTACATTAGTTTTCGTATTATGTCGCTCAACAAACGTTACTTAAAATACCGTGTCATCTAATTGCGACTGCAAAATGGTATGTACATTTGCACGCGTTACGTAAGTCTGTTTGGTTTTTTCAAATTTAACAAATTTTATAAATTCACGCGATAACTCGACTATCATTTCGGATAATACACCATTGCAAATCCAATATCTGTCTAATTTTTCGCAAAGTTTTTCTAGTAAAATCTCTATGGTGAAACTTAGGAGTTTATCGGAAATCGTATCCCTTCCAAATGTTGTCGATCTTTCTCAACTCGATTGCAAAACATACAATTGGTTCCTGAAATGTACGAAAGTGAGGCAACGTAAAACAGGAAAAAATCAAAAAGTATTTTTAAAATATTTATTTTTTAATGAGCTATATTAGCATACGAATAAGTAACACTTTATCTCTTTACTCTTCTCTTTTTTTTCTTGATAAAGAGTTCTGCGCTCTCCTTTGGGATCATATTCTTCCACGATGGTCAAAAATTTGTCAAGATGCAGTTGACTGTCAAAGTCTTTTGCTGTACATACCGACAAAAATCTAACTTTTAAATACAGTACGAAATATGTACGAAAGTGGAATGTATGAAAGTCGAGGACCGCCTGTATTTGAATTCCAGTCTCTTGTCTCAAAATTTGCATTCGTCATCGCGCGAATCTTCCACATCACGATGCTGTTTAATTTCCAATCGATTGCAAGTCGTCAGAACGTGGATCACTTTTCGTAACACTGAGTCTTGTCTATTCGATCTATCCTTGATTATTCAACGTTTTGAAATTGAAGTAAAAGTTTGGAATCTCGCGCGACGTTGGAGCGTGTAGTCTGAAATTCTTCCCGATAAACGAAAAGGTCGAAAGAAGCAGGTCTGCGTGTAAAGCTACTAGACAGGTACAGGTAATCGACCGACCATAGTTGGACCGGAATCCGTCGTTGCTCGTCCTTGAGGAACTCGGAATATGCTCGAAGGTGACTCGTCTGTTCTTTCTCCGGCGACTGTACCGTACATAGTTTCTCAGATACCGTGATATAATAGCCAGAACCACGTAACTCTGCGTTCTATATCGCTCGTAACATCATTTTCTTCGCGGACGTGTCAGATTTTTCAAAGACTGTGAATTTCTATTGAAACAACAAGCGTAACGAAACAAGTCAGCTGAGACTTTGACACACTGTTGGCTGTTTCAACAATTTTTTTCGAACACCGGCGGCACAGTAACTAGGAAGCATTTTCTTTCTTTTTTAAAAGGAAAGTAAAATCGAAATGGAACAATTCGAACATTCGTCCTTCGTCAAATTTTAATTCTACGATTTTGGAAACTCTTGGTTATCAAATTGTTCGGTTTTTTTTAAATAAATGTATAAACATTTGTAGTTTAGAAATTAGTAACACAATTAGCATGTTAGTATAGACAGAATTAGTAACACTATTAGTAAATTAGTATAGACAGAGTGGAGGAACAGAGTCAAATTTTAATTCTACAATTATAGAAATTCTTGGTCATCGAATCGTTCGGTTAACAGTTTCAGTTTTCTTTATAAATGTGTAAACATCTGTAGTTTAGAGATTACTAACACTATTGAGTAAATCGACACAGAACAGGACAGAATAAAAGAGATAATTTTGGATAAAATGCGCCACGTTTTGAAGTCACCGTGGCGAAAAGAGACGAGAGAGAAAACACGAGGCTCGTCGAGTTCGATTCACGCCGAAAAGGAGCTCTCCGATACTCTCTGCCTCAAGGCCGTTTGCCGAGCTGAATCGTATAAGTGCACGTCGTTTGCGATTCGTGCATTCGGCCGGCAAGTATGTATAGCAAAACGCGTGAACGCATAAAACGCGATCCACGGATAGAACCAGTTTTTAAAGACGTGACTCACGATTGTCCCGTATCATACGCGACACCCGTAAAAATAGCGTCGCCAGAACTCGTTCCAGAACGTCTTCGCCATACTTCGTCGTCTACTCGCCGTGAAAAAAACGTGCATGCATCGTTTGCATATTGGGAAAACGCTAACGCGCGTGCATTCTTGCATTTCCGGCGTCGTCCTCGACGATATCGAGTTACAGCGCTTCGATCGAAGCGCGCGTGGCTCGCCGTTTCCAACGAAACATTCGCGACAATCTCTGGAAGTGGTTCTCCTTACCGAAGATTGCGCGTCGTTTATTTTTGAACGGAGAATGAACATCACGCGCAATATCGGGAGAACCGATAGATTCAAGAACTGTATCGAAGAAATACTTCGAAAGTTCAAAGTAAGAAAGAAAGGAGAGTTTTTCCCGGAAAATATTCAAAAACACTGTACATTATGAATCCGTTCTACTTCTGGGTAAATTGCTGTTATTTTTAAATATTACATTATTTCCAAATATTATTTTTTTACATATTTACAATATGTATTAATATTATTTTAATTATTATTAGCATTATTGTGTTATTATTAATATTGAGAAATGTACAACTATGCAACTATACAAATATACAAATATTGAGAATTCCGTTTCGTCGCGAACCGATTGAAAATTAATTATTGTCTAAATTCGTGTAAGAGCTGTTACACGTTCCGGAAATCGACGACGAATATCCCTCGTTCGTGGGACACACTGCAGAAAAATCTCTAACGAGATCTCGTACAAGCCATCTTTCGCAGTGAAGGAGGTAACAATATCGAAACGAGAGACGAGATACAAGCATAATCCTGCAATTATAGATGTCGATAGAGATAAGACTGTTCAATGTTACGTAAAGGTTTAACATATATCCGGAAATGGCGCGATGCACGCTGCCTACGTAATAGGAACTATCTTTCTTTGCCTCTTCCTTTCGGTTTCTTTCACTTTTGCCCAACGCGGTTTCCTCCATCCACGTTTGTACATGGCACAAATCATACGTATGCATGACGCACAAGAAATATCGTGTAGTAATTCCATTTCCTGTTTGCGTTACGATCTATAAATAAGTATTCTTGCCACCACAAAACACACGAGGATGTGATCGTCAAAAATGAGTATGTCGATATACAGGGTGAATAGAAAAAAGGAGTTTGTAATTTCTAGAGTAGATAGTACGAAACATGGAAAAAAAAAGATCCTATGGGTGAAAAACAAAAAATAAAAAATCGTTTGAAACTTTGAAACTATTGATTTTTAATTTATTAGAACTTTTTTTTACAATCACCTCTATATATATAGAAAAAGTTATTTTGTTGCGAATGCAACAAAATAAAAGTTATTGGATTACGAGTAAATATACGATTAGAACAATGCCTAAATGAGCATGAGAAAATAATTTCGAGAGTTGTAAAAGCATTCGAATTCCAGAATTTAGGTTAACTGTGTATTTATCTAGCCAGTGTACACAGGCAGTGTACTTGGTAAAACCCATTCTATGTTCTCTTCTGAGAACATGTTACACAGACCGTGTGTCTTTGCATTATCTATATCTTCGAGCAATTAAGAACATCAAGCTGCTCCTTCCTTTCTTTCTTTCTTTCTTTCGCTCTGTCTGCACGTTGTTTTCCACGTTCGCGATCCTTTGGACGCATTCTCGTCGGCATTGTTTTAAGAAGAGGCGTGGAAACGTCGCGGATCGAGGAGAATCGAAACGAGATCCCCCCCGACGTTGCACCGAGCCATTTCTCTTTCGCGGCGAACGTTTTTACCAGATCGCCAAGTATGCGCAAGGAAGTTCCGTTCCAAGTTCAACTCTTTGTTTCCTCGAAAGGTCTGCAATTAAAGAGAAATTTCCTACGAAACAAGTAGGTGCTTGTTCTTTTTGCAGCAAATTTTAACGACGTGTCGGTGGTTCCATATATCTGCCCTTCTGCTCTGAATAAAAAATGTTCTGAGTTCAATTTTTATGTCAAACATTTATTATTTTCGTTCGTATTTTAAAATACATGGAAGAGAGCGAAGAGCAGCAAACAGTACTCGTACACTTTCTATCGGGCGGCACGAATTAGGGAAAAGGTCGTGACCCCTTTCATTCGTCTAATGGTTCAATGACACGTGGGAAGTTTTCACGATTGTGAGGACGTGTTCGCCGTGTGCACGAATACGGCTTCCAGCTGTGATTTCCTTCCTCTCTTGCGTCGAAGCATTCTCGTCGCATGGACGACGACCGCCAATCGTTCCGTACTTGTGATGTGATGTTAGACGCTGTTCAGTAGAGGACAGCCACTCTTTTCAATTTGAATCGCCTCCGACAGACGTTCGACGCATGTTCGATCGTCGTCTGAATAGACACCACGCACGTGGCGCGTATTGTTTTTGTTCATTGTACGTATACAGCAAAAGGAGCGACCGAGCGCGACAATTCGCTCGCGTTGTTCAGAGTAATTGCTGGCGCTCCTACCAAAGGCCGAGTCGTTTAAACGCGTTCGCGATGTCCTCGTACCGCCTCGTGGTGGCACAATTGTAGTCGTAGGTGGCGCTCATAGAAAAATAACTGGCATGATTTACGTCTATGAAAAGCGGTCGCGGGATCCGTGCCCCCTCTCTGGAAAGTTCGCTGTTCGTAAAACTTAAGCGGGAGTAGGATTTTTGCGTTTGTTAACTTTGTAACTGTGTAAGATCAACTCTCATTCGTTCTGCAAATATGCAGCTGCAATCAGCTATTGCACTTTCGTTTCCATCTTCAAACAAAGCAGCTCGCATTTTAAGTTTGGATTAAGTAAGACTAGGTTAGGTTGAAGTTTGGATTAAGTTAGACTAGGTTAGGTTTAAGTTTGGATTAAGTTAGACTAGGTTATGTTGAAGTTTGGATTAAGTTAGACTAGGTTAGGTTTAGGTTATTCCAAAGATTATATTATATTTTAAAAACGAACAATTCCTCGATGTTGAAGGGGACACGCGAAAATGATCGCTAGAATACTTTCCATTAAGAAAGCGAACCCGGTACGATCCATGGTGAAATCGTTCCGATTCTAAGGTCGTGATCTGGTTGAACGGCGAACACACCGAGAGTTGCCACTCGTAGCCCAGTTTGATATTAACCTATTTAGAGATAGATTCGCAAGCGTACTTCGCTATTCCACTCCCATTTGTAGCACGATGAATTAAATTACGCTAAATTTTAATTTCGCGATCATCGAAGTTATAAAGGAGCAGCTTTAATTGGGCCAAGCTAATTGACGCGTTCCAAACGTTATGAGGAGAAGAGACTCGGATCTTTTCGGCCTTTGGAAACTGGTAGAAATTTTGTTTAATTGCGAGCCTGGAAGGATTTTCAGGTCAGCGAGTCGCGTAACGAAACGTTTGCGAATATCTAGCGGTGATTTTGAAGTAGATCGTACGCGAAAGGGAGACCTATGAATTCGCTTTCTCCCATATCCCGATAAATCATCGGTTTTTAATCGCCGAATAATTTCCTCCTCTGTAATACTACTGTAAGATAGGAATAAGAAGAAGTATGATTTCGACGAAAGGAGGTAGGAGAAAGGGCCAAAGACCTCGAGCATTTCTTAGGGTTCGTGTGCAGCGGTTTTCGGTGAAAGCGACCATTGTTCCTTTCGACACGCTTGCAGCACGAAAAGCAAGGCTTCCAATTCGTCTTGTAGCCTCGATACAGCAGACTTCGTCTTGGATATTTATTTTCCACATTTTTCGTGGACACGTGTGCGTATTTTTGCGTTTTTAATATTTTTAAGAATTTTCTCTTAAAGTACGTAAAACTCCGCAATCCAATCGTAGTTTTTAAATTGGCAGAACTGAACTGAAGGACTTTCTTTGAAATTCGTCCGATTGGTTTCGCAATGATCGACCGTGGTCAAAAAATTCTTTCTTCGTGATTCATTCTTCTTTGGGCAAGAAAGAGATAAGTAAATTTGGTGTCCGCCAAATGAATCAAACCAAGTTTCCGGTTCGATGCCTGCTAATTCACCTGTTGACGCAACGCGGCGAAAGTTTCCTCCGAGCAAATAGTCGTTTCAACGGCTAAATTCATGGGTTTCGTCGACTATGGCTTGAAATTCATCGTAAAGTTCGTTCTAAAAATATATAAATAATTCTATCGAAAATGCAATTACTTTTTGATGAATTTACCGATGATATTTCGATTTTCCAAACGTCTCGTATCGAGTAGCAAAAGAAACCAAATACTCTAAATACTCTGATTTATGAATAATGTGAATATAAGAATATTTTAAATACTCTTATCTGTCATAACACGAAAGGAAAGTAATTCTATGCAACATGTAATTTGTGAGTTTTATTTTAATTTGAGACAGATTAAAAATTAAAAAACGATTAAAACACGTATGCGCAACAAATTGTTATTTTTTTTCGCAATCATTCGATTGTCCAATTTTCAATCCGGACAATCAATGTTCTACTTTTGAAAGTTTCATTATAAAATTTCTTGGAAGTAAAACAATCAAGTCTATTCGCTATTTCTTGTACGAGTGCAGTAATCAGAGAATTTTACTATGCTGCTCATTGTTTGAACAAAGGAAACTTGATTTGCAATTCACGTCGTGTCTCGCTGTGTCTCGTCGATCGTGCTAATAAAAAGTCGCCTAATAAAAACACAGAAACCACGGGACGTGGTGGCTCCGATTGGATATCGCGTTGCATACTCCTTCCAGAAAGTCCCGTGCTTAACGGAGAATTTCCAGACGAGGATTTGCTGCATTTTAGAGGGCAGATATAAATAAAATAGATTTGCTTCGATTCGATAAAACATAAAAAGTGAAACATAAAAAATTTGAGTAAATAGGTATATCCAAATATCCCGTAGAAGAGGAAATACACACACGTTCAAGAAATAGCGACTAGGTTCTTTACGTAATGCACATTTGAACGATATTTATGTGAAGAACATGTTTTTTAGTAGCAAACGATGTCTCACAAAGTCCAAAACAATTATTTCTGTGTTAATGGAAAGTTTTTTTTCGAATTTTGCTGTGTTATCATCATGTTAACTGTCGTAATATGCGATATCACGGTGGCTGCTACGTATAATTATTCAAAAATACATTAATCAACAATCACGATGAGCAACTATTGTGCTGCAAAACAAACATGAACAAACATCATTATTCAAGTGTTATATGCCGAACGGTGCAAACAAAAATAACGAAAATGATATACATGCGTTATATATGTATTTACGCTGCAAGGTTATAGATTAAATTAAAATCATCTTGTACCCACTGATGGTATCACCGACCTGATAAAATGTGAAGCAGTAATTATTTTAACAGCCATTTAATTAAAGCTAATTGGCTTCAGAGCCAATAGAATTGTCTTTTGTGTTACGCTGCGAGAAATTTCTTGACGTAAGTTCCTGTAATTTGCTTATTATTGTCAATTATATCGAGTTTAGTTCTATTTCGAAATTACATTTATTTTTGAATCTTAAAACTGTTTATTTCGCTTTGTTTTTTAAGTTTTTGCCAGTATGATTCTTAATATGCAATTTATAAAAATATTTGAATTACTTGCCGCACACTAATGGTCATGAAAATTAACACGTATTGCACATAATATATTTTTATGAGACGCCGTAAGCAATGAAAACGTATACCAGCAATTTATCGTGTCAAATGGAGCAGTTTATACGTAACAACTTTAACATTCTCTTATTGCGACATATAGTCGGCACGTTACGATGCAACAAAGCATATCAACAACGGAGACAGTTCAATTTCGAAGAGGAGCTGTCTGCGAGGATAAAATTAACCGGGCACGCCCGACTACTTCTCGTTCGCTTTGTTTTTCCTTTTTTTCTTGCATTAAGGACTACCGCTTTCTAGCATTTCACTCTTGCTGAAATTTTATACTGGCCACTGTCACGATATCTGTTTCCTATTGAAATCAATTCTTAAACAGGCTGTCTCGCTGGCAACGTGTCGAGTGAAAGATAACCGCGCAACAAAGGAGAAT
>KQ435774.1:827054-846204 GCA_001276565.1 Melipona quadrifasciata | reverse complement strand
GCCCAGAAGCAACTGTTCCGACTAGGAAATGAAAACGACTCTTTTGCCATAAAATTTTATCGATATGCAAACATTTGAATTGATACAAAACAAATTACAGGCGCGATCAGTACCAGACAACGCCACTCCTACTCGAGGTCTACCCCACGCCCCTTCACGAATCACGTGACCCAAATCAACCAATCGCTAATTTTCGTTGCATCAGCGTTGCACCTGAGGAGGCCCGATTTTCTTGGTTACCCGCACTAAAATCACTTTCAGTGATAAAAAAACACGCGTGATAAGTGTGTGGTGGTCTTGTGCGCACTACATGCGGGCCAATATGAACGAACTAATACGAACTTCCTTCTCCGAACGCCATTACGCTTCCACTCTTTGTCGTTCAATGGATACGAGGAGCGTTTTATTGAAACGAGCCGCGTGCTCCGAAGTATAGTGGATGGAAGTGGCTGTACACATGCGTATATAAGTAGAGTTCCACTCGAATTCCATTCGGTGAAGCCTTTTGGCACTAACGAGGCCGACGAAGCGACGTGCCAACATGTTTTACGTATGGATACTACGATCACTTGCGATCGCTGAGCGCGTACCAATTGATCCGGGCCGCGTAGCAATAAGCATGACCAAACGAAAGTGAATGCATCGGACCTTTACATTAGTCGAGGAACTTTTCGAATGTTTTGTAAAAAAAAAAAAGAAGAGATAAAAAAAAATGTTCTTGAAGCAATTCGACAAAAAAGTCGCGCGCGTCTTTTGTTAAAGCGATAAGGCGTTCAATAGGGCGATAAAGCACAGCCGTGTAGATACAATTAATGTATCGATTAAAAGCCACTTGGAAAATACATTTGTATCGATGCAGCTGAAACGATGACGCGGGTAAACACCTATTGAACGCAAGGAGATTACGACGAACGTATCGGAATGTATGTCACGCATATATGTATGAACGCGTAATCTTTATCGAGAGCACGGACGCTTGCATTCGTACGCGTTGATTTAACCTTCCATTTATGATCATGTGTATTTTTACCATCTGTAGACTGTCGCTCGCTGTCATCGCGATTCGTAAATATTTTGCAAGCAACGAAGACGAAGACGAAGAAAAAAGAGAGGAAACAAAAAATAACACACATCTCTCGATTATTGTTAGATAACGATTCCCATTGCGACGTAACAGAAATCCACGACAGACGTTGATCGTCTTTCACTTCTTGCGCACTTCAACAAAAAAAAAAAAAAAAAAGAGCTCTTCGTTGAATCGATGCATATGAAATGTAACTGTGCAGCTCGTTAAAGTTGTCGACGTTCACGAAGAATTGAGTCAATAATCCATCATATCGACAAGACTAACGGCAAGAACCACGGTCGTGTATCTCTCGGTAGATAGAAATTATCTTATAAATTATTTGACGTCGATTTATACGTAGGCTACGCAGAGGATAAACGCACAATGGCGACGTACAGCGACGATCGTTAATATCGCAATATCAACTGCTTCGTTTCCTTTTGCTATATCTCCAGTGAAACTTTATTAAACCGCTCTCTCCTCTTTATTGATCGTTCTAATTTTCCATCGAGGTTTTGCATTTCTGTCGAGAGTTATGACGCCGACGTTTATGGAAGATGAATAGAGGGGAAGCACTGTAGATCGAACGATTCGATTTATCGAAGTGTATCTGCGTGTAAAAGCGGAAGGGTTCGCGCCACAGAACGGCGAGCTTCCGGCGAGAGAAGCCCCAGAGTGTGCGTTGAAAAGAACAAACATTTTCCCAAGTCTCCTCTCTTCTATCTATAAGCAAACGAATATATCAGTTGACTACCTTTCAGGTTGTACGTCCGATTTAAAGTGCAACGAACTCGAGCGGAGGAATCGTTGCTTCGACGAACAGTGAAAGAACTTTTAAGAGCGAAAGTCCAACAATTGGATTAATAGCTAAAATAGTACAGAATTTTGCTATCGTTGAAGAAAAATTTACGTGTAAAAGATATGCGCGCGTATTCGTAAGATTGTCAATACGATTTACACGGATATCTTTTAGGTTATGTTACTCGAACCAAACTTTACTCGAAACTCGTTTTTCATGTCGTGAAATAGATGTTGGATCAATCAACTTTTTATTATTCGTAACAGCTCCGGGCACATCGAGATTATTTTATTATTGCAAATAAGAGATTATAAATAGCGAGTTGAACTTTAACAGGAAAAATTTCGATCCGACGCGACCGAGTGCTTTTCGATTCATTTTCCAACTGAAAGGATTACATACGCAATTATATTTTTATTGACCATAATAGAAACAACGATAAGACAGTTATCTCTTTTCTTATAATTAGTATATCGCTAAACCACATTGGAATTATCTACGAGCGATTTATTAATTTTGTTCGTATTTAATTACGCATGAAATGAGGTCAACGTCGGGCCACTTAGTCATAACAAATGTTACGCGCTCACTGGGATCGAGAGAGGGACGATTAAGCCCGATACTTAATACGCGACACTTATCCACAATGCGGTTGATCCATTATTTGCGTTGGTACATAGAGGCGACGAGTGTGCAAGACACGGTCCAATCAAGTGTAATCAGGAGGGCCATCCGCGAAAGGAAGACTCAATGACCGTATAAAATGGGGCACGTGGGTGTTCCACTTGGACGCTGCACCCTTCTCGAAATTTCTTCTTCACTACACGTCCCAATCACTTCAATGTTTCCCATTGGCATTTTTGTTACGCTACGCTCTCTCTCAATTTATCTAAATCCATTCTTCTAATCTTTTCCGAACGTGAAACATTTGCACGATTGTTCCAGCTATCGGTAGGATATCCGTGGGATAATCGATGTAAACGATATTATAAAATATAATGTATGTATCGTCAATAATGGTCGCACAAAGAGTTAAAAAATTTACACAAATTTCCGTGTGTGCAAATTTTCCTTGTAAAAAAAAAAAAAAATCCATTTTAAGAAAAGCTTGGGAAGCGTTCCGCGACGAAGAGGAAGCGAAGCAAAACGTGTGAACGAATCCTCCGAGGTGGCAGTGGCATGCGGCGAAGGTGTAGATTTACCGAAGGAAGCAGCTTAAAAGACCGTCTGTTGAGGGTATTCGTAACGTGCGTTGCACCGATGCGATAGCCGAGGAACACGATATAGGATTATGTCGCGTTACAAGCATATTGAACGCGATATGTATACGTCGCAGAAACCGGATATGTGCGGGCGCGTGTACGCATCTTCTTGCTTGGTTCGTGAATACGTTGTTACGCTGCTTGTACTTTGCGCTGCCAATGACGAAAAGAGACACTTGGAGAACACACGTGCTACTCTGTACTCTCAACACGGACCACAAAACTCTGTAAGGTATGTGCTCTCGAGTCTTTCTTTCTCCACGTTCTTCCATGATCACAACTGGCACGTTTCGTTGCAGTGCGAATAAAGTTTCACGCCTTTCCGTGGGATCCATAGGTACGTTCCTGAGTTCGATACTTTTATATTTCAACGGGTGACTCACACACTCTTTTGAGGATAAAAGAGAAAATATTGTTGTTATCGAGTGCGAATGCGCGTCTCTAATTTGTTCTACGAATCCTTCCTGTATCTTTCCCCGTCTTGTTTAATTAAAACGAGCGATAAGAGAGAATTTATAGTTCCAGAGTGTTTCAGAATTTCCAAAGTGTATTCTGTTTATCTCTTTCAAATGTCAAACGGAAGGGAGGGGGAAAAAAAAGTCGAAGCGGGGTTGTGGAAATTTATTATTTCAGATGGGTTCTTCGTAACGCGATGGAACGCAGCCAAACGAGTATGAAGAACGTTTGGTCATGTGAGACAAAAAGTACAAACGTATTCTCCAAAACCACAATTTGGCCGGATAATGTGCAGGCACACGCGGAAGCGTACTCGGGACGATTTGTAATTTCAGAATAACAGACGTTATTCGATAAAAGCAATTTTTAATATACTCTGCACGTGAATCGACAACACCAATAATGCTAATACTGATTGAAATTACTGTTCGAGTCAGCTGTTTGCAAATACAAGTCAACGAGCAAGTGTTTACGTCGAGTTTTCTCAAACATTTCACAAACTTCGCTGCAATTAATTCCTCACACACGTGAGGAATTAATGCAAAAACATTATAATGCATTCACTGAAATGCTGCTGAGAAAACGAAGAATATACTTACACTTTTAAATTAATATCGTATCTTTAAATTCGCCATAAATCCGTGAACATTTACGATTTATATAATATAATGAATTCAGTCTTTGAACTTCGATACTTTAAAACGTGGCTATTACGAACGCAGTGTTTTTCCAAGTTTTTCCAAGTTTTTCCACGTAAATTGAAATTAACACACTCTATGAGTGAAAATAAGAGCTACAGATGAAAGCTACAGATTTTTTGTTTGATAAAGGTTAGCGATATTTATAATACACAATACCACCTTTAAATATTGAAATTCATTTCACGAATCTTTTACATTAACTCCTGGTTGAAATTCGTTTCTAATAAACATCGAGTTTGACTATTTGCGCGAACGAATCTAGGGAGTTGGCTCCATCGCAGTGGATATATGAATTTAGTTGCATCTATTGCCAAGAGGTCTGGATGTTTCCCTATTTTTAGCTCGAACGTGACGAAAATAACGCAAGCGTCAATCCGCAAGAACTAATTCGAGGAGAACGTTGAACTTTTCATACTGTAAGAAATCTAATTGCAAATATGATTCACGCACCGTTTGTCCAACATTTTTTGTTATATAAGGCTATGTAACAAAACTAACGTTACCGCTACTACTAAATACTTCATCGTAATAATCATTGTTTGCGACTCTTCAATGATGGAAGACATTGATTAGAAATAGAAAAAAAAAACGAGCGAGTAATAGTACAAATTAACCAATGAATATTCAAATGGTTCTTCAATGCGTTTCTATTTGAATAAAGCTGGATACTGCAAAGCAAATCTTTTTACAATTACAATGTTAAAAGGCAGAATATTACAAATTCTACAAATAAATAATAAAAAATAATAAAAATTGCAAACGAAATGTCATGCAATGTCTCCGCTTAATTCTACGAGAATTAAGCGTACTATTGCGCTTGCACATGCATATGTATACATCATATATCTGTAGCCTTGAAACCTGCGAATATTTATGCAGAACATTCGATTGCATGCACAGAACGAACTTCCAGGAAATATATATTTTACAAGATTATCCAACGTTTTCATGGAACATTACCGATGGAATAAACTGCGACGACTTAATTGTCAATTACGACAATTAAGTTGTACAAACGTAAAACATTACGAGCATCACGCGATACCTTTGACGAGCCGATTTCATGTCACTTTTATTTACATTTCTGACGAGCATCTTTGATAAGACGAGTAAATATCAAGCACGAGACAGTATCAAAACTTGTTGTAAATGCAGGCAGCACGTTTTTCGATCTTTATCACCATGCTTATGTAGCGTTATAAAAATAGTGTAGCATCACTGTACCAACATATCTCTGCTACGGAAGAACAGTAACGTCCGTTTGTAAAAATCATTATGTAAAAAAATCTCGATAAAAGGAAGGAAATAACTTTATCTGGTCGTTAATTGATTTCAAACTCGCGGAGACTTTCTGCGAGAGATGACTGTAAAAAAAAAAAAAAATCGTGGAACAGCAAAACGCAGACGCAGTTCCACCGTCTCCGCTAATAGTGCTTACAGCCTTGAAACGAGTGTGTGCACGCGTGCGTGCAAAGGAGCAAGAGACCGAGCTTGGAAAGCGCAATCACCAGCTTTTCCAACGCCGAGAGGATCTCGCTCGCGTTTCGCAGTCCTTTGTGCCGGTAATTTCGACTTGTTTCGCGCGAGTACCCACTCGTCACGCCTTCTACGCTGCACCATTCCCGATCGAAGACCGTATAACGACCCGTGTGTCGTTGATTGTCGCGGCGAAAACCACTTGAAATCACGAGCTCGTACGCCAGTGCCGGCAGTGCTCGTACAGCGCACCCTTTTTGCTTCCACGAGAGCTGCGAGAAGGGAAGCATTCGAGATCCGAGCCGCAGGAAAAAATAATGGAATCGATGGAGCAATCTACGACTAACACCGGCGCAGTGCCATCGTATATCACGAACGTGTGAACTTATATCGATTCTTGCCGTTTTGCGAAATAGATTCGTCACGATTCTCTGCTCTATCTCGTACACTTCCCTTCCTTTAGCCTCGTTAAAACGTTATAATTACACAGTCTTTTCAATTTTCAAAATATATCAAAATATTTCTTTTTTTTTTATCTACGAAGAAAAGAACATTTTTGATATCTTTTTATATGTATAGATAACGTTTAGAATTAATTAAGAAACGCATATCATATCGTACGAATTAAGTTTCAAATCGGGAGCACTCGCCACGATTTAGTTGACATTTACTCAAATCGATATCTAAAGATTAACTCTATTGACGTCGTGCCGTGCAGCCGCATTAGAATCACGTATTGAAGCTTGATTCTTTCATTGACCTTTCTGCTGCCAACAATAAAGAGTACAAAGCCCTAATGCTGTATTATGCAGCGCTAGCGAGAAATTTCAAGCCCAGTTTGTATCAATTCGAGCTATTTGAAAACTATTTATTTTTATTCGTTTGCAAACGTAAAAATTATTCGTCCAACTAACAAAGCAACGTAACTGTCTCAATGCGTCGATTTTTTTCAAGGTGATCACAACTACAATCTCACCGAACAAGAGTTTAGTGCAAACAGAATCAAACGATTAACAATTTAATGGAATACTCGATAAAGAGAAAAAAGTATTACCGGATGATTCATGCCTCTCAGCTACGAATACCTATTCATTGTGCGCAAAAGTGTGCGCAAAAGTGTGCGCAAAAGTGTGCGCACAATACAAACATCTTGAAACATTAGCGAACAAGTGAACTGGAAAGAAATAAACGAAAAAAAAAGAATGACATTAGGCCTTGGCCGTCTATTACGTTAGTTGCGCGCATTAAATGTCATGTGGGAAAATTTACAACAATTAACACGAAAATGGTGGACATTGTTCGGCAATAATGAGTTCCACACAATATATTATTATCTTTCTTGGTGTAAGCAAATCTAGAACTCAATGACGCACAAAAAAAAAACTACAAAAAACCACTCGTACAGAAATCATCTTTTACCTTCCACGTTGTTAAAGTAAAAAGTTTTTACATTTTACGTACAATTATTCTACATAGCTCTATTGCGTCATTTATTAGCAAGTCAATGTACTATTTTGTGTAATTTTAACAATTATAATGTCAACTTATAACTTATCAAATAAATCTCCATTAAAATTACCAAGAACGAAAATTACGTTGCTAATGTTCTTGATATATTGATATATTTTAAACGAAGAGAGTATCTACAGCAATGTTCAATCGTAAAAAAAAAAAAGATAAAGAGACTCAATGAATTTTAAAAAAAGCCGTATAATTAAAAAAGAAACACAAGAGGAAAAGAAAATAATATAAGACTCAATTTACAAAAAGTGAAGATCGAATAGAAATAAATTGTAGTTCGGTATTCCAATAACTGAGTAATAAACAAAAAGAAATATGCCGTGAAGTTTCTGCGAGTCATATGCAGATAAAGGAAACATTGTGGCGGGTTCGCATAAACAGCGGCATTCCACAAAATTATGAATCGGTTGCGCGAGAGGAACTGAAAGAGGCATGACGAATCTCGATAACCTTACGATCTGTCGTCTCAGAAATTTCAACTATCGCCCGATCCATGCACAAATACGTCTTTTCTCTTTTTCCTTCCCTGCTACATTTTTTCTCCAACACAATACAAAGCTAGAAAATTTTTTTTCTGTGTAATTTGGTCAGTTATCGAATTATCATCCAGCTTATTTCTATTAAATAAAGTTTTCTTATCTCGTTCCCCATCCCTAAAGTGTCTAGCATCTCGTTGGAGAAGTTTTCATGAATCATGTACATATTATATGTATATGTTATACGTAGCGATTACAATAAACAATTGGAAAATGTTACATAAAAAATAATTGCTTTTTCACTGATCGAGAGATGAATATACATCTATGTACGTGTACGTATATATGTGTGTGTATAACGAGAAAGGTTAACGACTCCAAAAAATTGCCGTCGGGACTGATCGAACGGGATCAAATGACATAAACAGGACAGAACAACGCATATTGCTGGTTGTCGTTTCATATTGTCGATCACATGTCGTTTTCAAACACGCATTCACGAGTTCGACAAATTCTTTTAATCAATATAATTCGTTTAATTCGTTTGATTTAATTAATATACAAATATTTTATCCATCTTACGTCAAGGCCGTGTAATTATATAATTGCAATGATAACGTGGCTACATTGTAATCTTCTTAATGAGAATGATATTCGTTATTTGATTTTCGGATTGACGAAAGAACAAAAGTTTCTAGACGACGAAAGAACAAAAGAATTTACTAGAGAAAAAGAGGAATTTTTATTTGTAAAAGAATTTCGTCATCACAACTGAAACCGTGCAGCGAGAAAGGAGGAATACGAAGGGAGTTGTTTCTTTGAAAGAGGACAGTCACGCTACAAGTGAAATTGCGTAGTAGCACACGTAGGATGAATACGCGTACGTTCGTTTTCTTGCTCGGCGAGAAGAAACTCTTCTTTCCTCTTTCTCTCTTTTCTCCGACTGTCCCCCTTCTTATCTGGCTCCTCGAGCAGATAATCCCCAAAGCGTCTTTCTTGCTTAGCTGCGAAGCGATTTTTTTCCCAACTGTGCGAGAGAGCAAGAGAAAGAGGGGGAAACGGGAGGGAGAGAGAGAGAGAGAGCGCGCAAGTCACGAATAGAAGGTACAGAGGTGCAACAAGTTGAAAAGACTCACTGAGCTCGTTGTCCGCAAGGCTCGAACCGAGATGTCCAAAAGCACAGAGAGCCAGCAACAGGATACAAGGCCATCGTCGAAGAGCTTTGTCACAGCCATGGTTAAAGCACCACCGTTCACACGCCATATTTACGAAGCTGCTAAACTCTCCTGCGCTACACGAATATAAATCCGTGCGGTTCGTGTCCCGTCTACCCCCCGCGGCCGATCGGACGATGACGGAAGGACGAAACAGAGAGAGGGGATATGGGGAAACGACGAAAACGAAACAAGAAGCAAGAGAGATAAAGACGCGAACACCGACGGATCAAACGACGGACGCGAGATGAAAATAATGCTAGCGGAGGAGAACGGACGAGACGTTCGGGAAATTGTAATCGACGATATGGTTCACGGTTCGTCTTGCATGAACGTTCACCGCGGTGCTCGTGAATGTCATCGAAAGAAAGGATTCCTCGCGTCGCGACAATCGTTTGAACGCGAACACGCGGTTTATGCACGATGATTTGTATATTTCCTTTGCGAACAGGCACGAACTGTGCACGAGAACGCGAGACAGGCAGCCGTGGACTTAGTTCCAACACGTCTTTAAACCGGTATCGGACGGACGAAGACAACGACGACAATCGCTTGCGACGGGAACGGCATGTTGGCTCTCACTGGCCTGCCGCCGCATTCTTCGTCCGTTCTCCTGCTGGAGTTTCCGTTACGTTATCTAGATAATAATGAATCTGAAGATCAGATAATGGCGGAGCCAATCAAGCCGTTGCTAATTTCTCGATACTTTTCTTCGATGTATTTACTGCAAATACTTTCGGCTTTATCGATTTTGTTGAAACTTTTATCGATGAGAATTTTTTATTTACGATACATTTTGTTATTACACGTTGATAAAATGAATTGAGATCAATATCGATGATAAGAAGGAAATAATGAACTACGCGAGAATTTCATTCTTCATTTGATAAAAACAGAAAATTGATTCTTTTTTTTAACAGCATTCGAATTTTTATTGTCGAAAATATTTCAAAATACGGGAACAATTACATTTAAATTATTTCGGCAATGAAGATTTCTGTAATCTCAAACGATGATAATGTAGTTTATTGAGGTGAAATTTACTTTATCATTTTAAATTATTAAGAATTATTCATTCTCTAGGAACTTTTCTATATTAAATAGACAGGTGTTTGATAAAGAAGCTGGATGTAGCTCAGACTCATATGTCGTATCAGAAATGTAGGAATTAGAAGGAGAAATAAGGTGAACTTTCCCAAATTTCATTTGACTTAAATGTGGATCTGACGTTAAATCAGTACTTACTGTTTGATGTTGATTAAATATAGTCTATATAAAGATATTGATATTTAAATATATTTTGAAGAGAAAAAATAGTAAAAAAATAGCATTGAAAACTCAATTGAAATAAAGATATTTTATATTTACCGTAACCATTAGTTTATCTTGGAATGTTCTATGACAATGTGAATCATCTGATTTATGTGGAAATTTTAAAGCTAAATTAACCTGTTGTATTTGTTCATATTTTTTCTTCATCCTATATGATTTATTTGTTGTTCTATATATGTAATCTAATTCATCAAATGCGTCTAATGCTAAAATAAGCTTAGAATCATGGATTCTTGCATATTCATCTTTTTCTTCTATCTCTTCCTCTCTTTTTATAGATTTTATTATCCTCGCCTGTCTTTCTTTCATTATTTTACCCCACAAAGAATAACGTTGATTCATCAAAAAAAGTGCTTGACCATCCATACCAAGAGGAGTAATACCGACCTGTTCAAAGTATTTAGCAACCTCTATCCATACTTGACCTAATTTCAGTGTAAAATATAATTCTATGGTAGATATTGTAATCTGAAAAAAATATGTGATGCAAATCATATCAAATATTAGGTAAGGTAAGATTTAATGGATATTTTTGCATAACTTACTCTATCTTCAATTGAAAGATTAGCATATAATATTTTGTAATGTTCTTTGGCCATTTTATACTTTTCATTATCTCTTTCAATTATTTTGAAAATACTATATATTTTTGACCTAACTGAGCCAATCATGTCAATTATTGCTGGGCTACTATCTCTAGCTAGTTTTTTACAATAAGTATCTAACCATTGCCTTTTACCCATTTCAGACAATTCCGTATCTAATAGATTGTAAGTAATGTAGTCAAGTTTTTATAAAAATGTCACTAGCTAAAGTTATATTCATTTGCCTTTGACAGTGCCATCCATATTTCTCTTAGCTTTAATCCGTATTTCTTCTTCTCTCCATATTTTTGCTAACAAAGACATTAATCCTGTTCTTTTATCAATACCTCTCCAAGTACATAAGAACGGTCCACAAAAAGTATTATCGCACATGTCGGTAAAAAGAGCGAGAAATAAACAACGAGAGCAATATGGAACAATTTCAATAATATCAAGGATAATATATAATCCACCATATCGAATAATATTTTCAAGTATTTCAGGACACCATATTATACATTCCCAAATATATGAACCTATCGCTAGTAGAAGACTAATAAAATTTTTTATAATATAATAATTACATATTCTCATTTTGTTCTTATACAAGTATATTACCGTTGATCCAATTGAAATTCATTATCTTTTTGATATATGCAACGAAATAGTAATTCCATAATAGATATAATACTGTGCTCCCCATACATTTGTTGAAAAAATGTTTGTTTTTTCATGAGTCTTTCAGTTGATACTAATGCCAATGTTAACACACGTTGCTCCTTTGCTTTAAGTTTATCAAATTTCAAAATATACTTAATAACTTCTACAATGTATAACATAAAGAATTATTATTTAATGTAGAATTTAAAAGTAATAGAATTTTGCAATAAGTATAAATAGATGAAAAACTGACTAATTAACAATAATATAATTCCACACTCTCGTAAGTGTTCTAGTAAATATTTATTGTCACTCAGAATAATTAGGCAAATTGTTTTTACACAAGTCATTATTATTTTTATATCAAATGTCGTATTTAAACACCATTCTAGCATTGTATATAATCTATAAAATATTTACATTTGTATCATAAAAATAAAAAAGATTTAAATTTATTTGTACTTTGACTACCTAATACCACCATGATTTTCGACAAATTGTTGTGGCATTTTTGGTACTAATGCAGACAAAGCATTTACAGCATACATCCATAAATCCCAAAATTGAGATGCATTCCAAGTGACTTTTGTTTCTTCAATATTTGGATTAACAATTTGAAGTATAGTTTGCATCAGTTTCCATTTTATCATTAACTATTATAAGTAAGTATCACGACATTAAAATGTTTTTTAGAATTTCTTATATGTAATATTAAGAGTAAAAAAGTAATTACAAAAATGCAAGCATCAACTTCTGCTAAATGTGTAACAATTAATAATAAAATTTTTTCAAAGTATAAATTATCAATAGTTTTGCCAAATTTTATTACTTCTGCAAATATTCTAACAGATCCAGATTCAATTTCAACTAAATATTTAATAACAGTATCAGCTATACCACCACTAACAAGGTTCCAAGAGGGTAAAGTAATTGAAATTGTAAGAATAATCATGGCAATTTCATTTCTAATCTTTGTATTAAACTTTCTGTATTGGCTGTAATATATCTGCCGCTTGAAAGCATAACATAGGCCCCTGTATAATATAAATTAGTTTTTTTTTTTAATATAAATTTTAATAATAAATTAAATAAATTACCACAAAACACAATGGGTTGATGTCAAATTTTCTTTTAAATTAATTGGCATATTAATAGGAAAAATAATAGATTTCATTAAGCTCCACAGAGTGTTCATTATCAAAAGAGTTGTTTCATCGCTATATTCAGTTCCATTTAACATTAA
The DNA here is from genome assembly GCA_001276565.1 of Melipona quadrifasciata. Classification (NCBI taxonomy): domain Eukaryota; kingdom Metazoa; phylum Arthropoda; class Insecta; order Hymenoptera; family Apidae; genus Melipona; species Melipona quadrifasciata. The sequence continues at coordinate 833,414 of KQ435774.1, read as the reverse complement.
GTCAGGTGGCCGAGTACAATGTAATTGAATTGCATAAGAAAGATCCATTCTTATAAGTATAACATTAAGTACATTAGCTTCCAACATTCTATAACCTTCATTTAATGTTATAAAAATTTTAACATAATAAAAAGTATAGTTCCTCAAATATTTATTCTTTTAATTAAAATATTGGTTTCTCAATACATACAACATTTATAAGAGATGGATGAAAGTAAAAAAACTAGTTCTAAAGTTTTTGGATATGTTTCTGTAGTAGAAGCTTGTAGTAATTCAACCACAGTTAGTGGTAACTTTGACTTTTCCATAGCTTTACGACAATGTTCAAGTTGTATTGCAGAGATATCTTTTTTCTGTGTTTTTAGTAACAAAGAATGAAGTGCCTTATGAACTTTTAATGCTTGCTTTTTTGTTGGTAAAATTACAAGAAGATGTCCCAACAATGTAAAATATTGTCCGATTATATCTTCATGAATTAAATTTTCAGATGACTTCTCTAATAAGAGTGGTATATTACATAGCTCTAACATTCTATCAAGGTGTAACTCATATTCTTTAACTCTATTAACATTTTCAGCCAAAAATTTTAATACTTTTATTACTAATGATAAATCTTTAACTTTCTAAGAATTTATAAGGAAATTTCTTTTACATAGGTGATAAAATAGACATATGTATAGTATATGCCAATTATGTTCATTAAAGGATACATAACCACTACCTCCTACTTCACTAAGATAATCATATAAAAGTTTACATATGCGAATTACACTATTGCTTGTTACAGGGTCAGATATGAGTTCGTCTAATTTTTGTAGAATGCAATTAGTATCCAATTTCAATCGTTCATCAAATTCAAATATTTCTTTTGGCAATTTGTCAGTTCTAGGACAAAGGTGGGTAACATATTTTGGACAATTAAATTCCTTCCAAACATCCTCAACTTTCAATTTATTAAGACACTGTACTTTAGTTTTATTTTGCTCCATATATACGTCGCTATTTTTTTTTTTATACAATATATAAATACAAAAGTATTTGTACATACATGTAATAAATTTCATATCATTTTAAACAATATATAGATTATGTTCAAAATGTAAGTTGACAATAAAATTCTTACCTCTTTTTAACTACAAGTACTGCATAAGTTTCATCAGAAAGATCAAATACCACGGTATTAGTTTGGATTTTTCAAGAAAAGAGCAAATAAAATATAAAATTGAATGTTCGAACTAATGGCGCCCCCTGATACGATATTTTTAAAACAACACCTAGATGGCGCTCTTATCAAATATACCGCCGATTTGTGTATTTTAATTCAGTTCGAATATCAAAAATACGTGATCTATCACATTTGATCTCGTACATGTTTACTGCAAACATTACAGTTTATCGAAAAGGAAAGTATATAATAGCAATAGATATATTCAAAGCGTTCGTTATCGTTGAAATGATCACCTTTAAAAATTCATATCTAGATAATCATGTACGAACGAAGTTTAAATGTGTACGTGTATGGTGCACGTGCAAGAGAGAGTCGCAACAGTCGCTGCCGCGGTCGACAATAGTAAGGTGTGTGCTTGTGCCTTTTACTCAAATCTTTCGTCGTTTCCAACAAATTTTACATTCAACATTTAAAAAATGTTCATTACCCACAATGAAGTTACACAAGGTTAGTAACTACGGGGTTGACGAACTTTCTAGCTGTACTTACACTTTTACGAAATTAGAAAGTTTACACGCTTGTTGCAATTATACACTCGTAATACCACGTATTTCACACTTTATAAAAATAACAATTAATTGCAACAGTTTGACGTTGCGTTAAAATTCTACAAGCTCTCTGTCGTATGGAATTTAGAGTAATTAAAAAATCTCAGGTATTTGCGATAATTAACACTCGCTGATTTTCAATAACATCACGCTGAATTCCAATTCGCTTTCGATTTCGATCCGGCAGAAGAGCAATTTAACAAAAAAAGGAACTTCTATGTTTGCAGCGATTGCGGGGATGAATTGACAGTTTCGAGAGAAGGAAGAAAGGAATTGCAAAAGAAAAGAGCGCGTTAAACGCGGATCACTGGCCGGTGCGGAGATGTTTGCCGTTTGATCGTCGCTCGAAGTCAATGTCGAGATACACGGTCGCAGGTAGTCGCCCTCTACTACGCTCGTACGTAAGATCGGCCTGTGCGTGTTGGTGGTTGGTAGTAGTCGCGACGCTGCCGAGAGCAGCTGAAGTGCGTGCACGTCGTCCTTCGTGATCTGGTCGTACGCGGTGTGTGTACGCGTGATTCGTTTCGCGTCGAATTTTCGGCGATCGCGGCGAGAAAGTGCCAGGGAAGAATTAAGAATCAAAGAAGTTGGGTGTGACTCGCGATGTGACAAAACTGCGCCGATCTTGGCGGGACGGTGAGTGACCTTTTCGAATGGCATGCACGTCGCCGCTTCATTTTTCTACCCGTATATGAAACGCCGAGCGTGGAGTACTCGGCTACCTGTACCCGGTGTTTCTTCTGCCCGGTGCTTTCTCACGGGAAAAATGTCTTATTAATTAGTACGACAGCGAGGCGTGTAACGAGCCTCGACTACAATTACACTTTGCCTTTTTGCCTCGAACCCTTTCTCACCGTGTTCCGACGGTCGTTTTTTTTTTCTTTTTCTTCTTGTCGCACGCAGTGCCTTCTTTTGAACCTTGCACAGAACTCAAGGTTCTCTAGTAAGAATGCGATTCACGTCGCTTCTGCCTCTAACGTTCGTCCTTAGATAGAGCGAAAGAATTGAAGGAAAAGAAACGGAGAAAGAGACAATGGGAAAAAGGCGCGAGTGTACTCCTTTCTGTGTGTACGTGTCTAAGAGGAAAATTCTAGAGATCTACGCATATAATTAGCCCGTCGTGCTTTTCATTTTCTTCAAACGCCTCCTCGTATTCTCTCTACGTCTGTTCCACGCGCAATAATGTACGAAAGGGTATAATCGATTCAACCTGCGGCACATTGGCGTCTGGATGGACTTTCACGGTGTTTTGACGTACGCAGATACGCATAGACACGCGGCTCAAAGACTCGCGTACGCGAACGATGCGTAAACGATTTGCAAGTGATACGCGATAGAGAGAGGGCTTCGACAATAGATGAAAGTTGTAAGGTGAGTAGGGAGGAAGACCCAGGGGCGAACGAGAAGCCAAGAAAGAAGCCGCCGTTTGAAAAATTTAGATACGCCGTTGCTCTGGAGGGTTAGCAAGGCTCGTTTCCCCGAGCCGGCGAATCAATATTTGGAGGGTAAGCGTCCCGACTGTCGGCGTCGAAGCTGCGGAACGTGAGTCACTCACCCCTGATTGCGAGGGAAAAGGAGAGAAGGATGACTCTTCTCTTTTCTCTTTCACCCTCTCTTCTTGTATCGCGGCTCGAGTAGGCTCGACTTGCCTCGACTCGACTCGACTCGACTCCATGCGCCGTTGTATGCAGGAAGACTGCAACATTTGGGCAAAAGTTGCTCTTTTCGCATTTGTGCGTATCACTCCAGTGCGAACAAATGCCGATTGACTCTTTTACACGATCACGCTGCGGATATTTATGCAAATTCATATTTTTGTATATATTGGAAATAGTAAGATTTTAGTAACATGTATATTTCTATCTGTTACGTGCATTTCATTAAATTCCTCATGAATGCAAACGCTCACGATCAGACAGATTTATCGGGTATAGGGCTACGGTGTGTAGAGGAAAACTGTGGATAAACAAGTACACACCGTTACCCGATACTAATTAAAATTCCGCTTTTCAAATGTGCAACGAGGAGAAATTGCTAGGGTCGTAAGAATTTGAACTAAACGCAGTTTAAGGTACGCGGTCGTTGGTCGCCGAGAGAATTAAGAAATAAACGGGTATCGAAGTTGTCGTCGCGGTTTAATTAAGATATTATTTTACAAATTTTCGGATTCTCCGCGCAGTCGTAAGAACGGAACATTAATTTACGACCTTTAAAGACGGCCGTGCACGCATACAAGCGTGAAATACATGCACCTAACTAAACCCGTTTGAGGGGACCACGGTGGGAACAGGTTCCATAAAATTGAGTGTTCTTCCGTAGGACTTTTATCTCTGGCTAACTATCTTCGCACCGTACTATGCTTGTATCAATATAGAATACCAGCCGATCCCTTCTTCGAATTCCTCGAACGCGTTCGCTGACAATGAGCGAAAACTGAGGTCGTCGTCAGCTGTCGTTGTCCCGCAATTCCGGAATCGCGTGCAAGAATTCTTCTTCCCAACAATGGGAGAGGACAATGTTAGGTACAACAGATACTCGCAAGTTGAAATAAAGTTGGCCATTGTATTTATAATCGAGCGAAAGGCGCAAGAAAGCGAAGAAACGTACGACGAGAATGCTCGTGTATAAATAAGTGGAAAAGTGGTATTTCTTTTTTTTTGGAATAAATGGAAAGACGCATTACTAGGAATGCGTATTTGTTCGTAACGCGATTTATTCTTGAGTAACGAGACGAATTACTTTTCTACGCGTCGTAGATCGATCGTGGTTACTCTTTCTAATTCATTAAATCGGATCAAGGATCTTCTCTCTCGGTGGGAATGTTTCGCCGTCATCGTTCGCGATCAATTGTCAGGATTCGAGGAAGAGATATGCGCTCGAGAAATCAATGAGCCAGACTACCACGTTCGACGACACTAGCCGGTCTACGCCTCGTCCTTTCCCGATTTTGCCGCGCACCGTTACGCGAATATGCTTTCGCGTGTGCGTCTAACGGTTGTTATTGTAACCGTCTTGGAATACCGTGGTTTTTGCTCGTCATTTCCAGAAAAATTTGTCAATTATCCAAAATGTAAAATTCAACCAGATAATTCTGAGCGCCAATGATGTCTTCGGGAATTTGATCTTTCGTTCTACTTGCATTCTTTTTATTATTTTCATGCAAAAATCAAAAACTCCAATTCGACGACTTGGGGAATGTATCACCCCAGGAGCTTGATCTCGCGATCTTTGATTAATTGTTCTGAAAGTTTGCCGCCCGCATCAAAGTGTTCGAATCGAAGCAAAGTGGCTGGTATCATTGCCAATTAAAAGCTAACCTAAGGAACACGGCGTATTCTCGGTGATGATCTTGTACTTGGTTGACTCTGCAACCTTGAACGGGACCGTGTACACCGGTTATTGTAATAGGTATGCGAAGTTTCTCGCGCGTTCGTCCGTTCGCGCGGTCCGATGGACGAAGGTGAGTAGAAAACGAAAAGCATCTCAGAGATGCTGGCCCGGTCCTCTTCCCAGAAAGCTAATTCCTCCCTAATTTTGGCCAATCTTCGCCAGCCATCCCAAGCAGCGAAAAAAAGAAAAGATGACTGGCAAAAAGAAACGTCGAAAGAAGAGCGAATCGAGGCCCTCTTGAATCTTTCAAGTTAAAATCCGTCCGAGTGTCCGACATTTCTCGAATCTCCGGAAAGAAAACGAACGACACTCCACGCCGAATAACTATGGAAGATAGTTTCGTTGTCTCGTCTGTTACGTTGCGTAATTATTTCACAGTTAGGGTCAATTTACGCCGGTTCTCTGTAGGATTTCCGAGTGCAGATCAATGCCATTGAGAGGATTTGTAAAGTCAGTGTCAGCTGGGGTTCACCGTCAGAGCTGCCACATTAAAACATCATTACGCGAGATTTGACAAACGACTGCAAAACGGCAAATCGTAATCGATCGACCGGGTGAATCCTGCTGCCTTTGTACATTTTGATTGAGCCTTTCACGCCTCCGAGTTGGTCCGTCGTTCGCGTGAAAAAACAAGTGACCAGTATAATTAGGTACAAAAAAAAAAAAAAAACGCGTGCCGAATGAAAAACAGCGAATCTCTAGAAAGGGCAATAAACGTGGTTTATGTCTTCGTTGAGAAGAAAATTGAACGGTTTATTTTTGCTCTGTGCGGGGATGGTTCGACTGGTGATCGACGATTCGGCGTTGAAGTGTTGAGACTAGTTTAAGGTCTAGTGGCAAAGGAGGGCCTCTCCACGTTTTCCGAGAAGCCGTTCGATCAATTTGAAAAAGATGCCCGTCATTAGTCGGTAAAATGCGAGCGTGGCTTTCGAGAGGATAATTGGTAGGTTCGAATTCCAGGGCTGATCGTCGTGCCACATCTCTCGTGTAATTAGTAGCTATTTCACAGAAAAACGATGACGATTCTCTGGTACTTTCCTGCGATGCTATAACGCTGCACGGTTCACCGTACACCAAGGTGTGTACTCACCTCACCAGCGGCACACGTTCGTGAACAGTGTGCGGAAATAGAACTCTCGCTGGCGAAGATCTTGCGTGAATATTTTAGTAGGTGGTTTCAAGATTTCCCCGCTG
>KQ435774.1:803278-818064 GCA_001276565.1 Melipona quadrifasciata | reverse complement strand
CGTGTCATCGTTTCTTGGATCTGACAGGACCGCTGCAACTGGGCGGTCTACCTGCCATACCGTCTAGCTTTCGCATCAGAAACAAGGACTTCGTCGGTTGCATCAGCGACCTGTACGTCGATCATATTTTCGTCGATCTGAATTCGTTCGTAGCCGACAACGGTACCAACCCTGGTTGCCCGGAGAAGGCCTCCTTCTGTTCGTCGACACCGTGCAAGAACAACGGCAAGTGCCGAGAGATATGGTCCGGTTTCATTTGCGAGTGCGAGGAGAACTTTGCCGGGCCTACCTGTGCCGACGAAGTTGGCAAACCGTGGAACTTCCACGGCGACGGGATGCTCAGCTTTAATCCTCTGCTGAGGCCCATTCAGCTCCCATGGTTAACGGCCCTCAGTCTGCGAACGCGATCCAAACAGGCGTTCGTCATGAGCGTGCAAATAGGGCAGAACAGTTCCGCGTTGTTCGAGATCCGGGATGGTAAACTAGTTGCCCTGCTAGACGGCACGGACATCGTACAAACGTGGAACGACGTCGCCGACGGCGAATGGCACAGGGTGGAGATCGTCTGGCAGAGCGGCCAGGTTTCTCTCGACATCGACTACCGGAACAGACCGATGTCGTCGCCGTTACCAGCGAAATTACAGGGTCTGTACATCGGTAGGATCCTCGTCGGTGGACCGGAACCATCGACGAACGTCGAGCTACCGTACTTCAACGGCTGTCTGCAGGATATTCGTATAGGCAGCAACCAGAGCATACTGTTGAGGCCAACCGTTCAGGAGAACGTCGCGACCGGTTGCACCTCGGAGGCCGAGTGCAACGTCGACTGTCCGGAGGCATCGATCTGCGTCCCGAAGTGGCAGGCGGGCGAGTGCGTTTGCGCGACAGGTCGCGTTGGACGTGACTGCGAGCCTGTTTGCGATTTGAATCCTTGCAACAATACCGGAGCCTGCGTCGAGGACACGGCGTCTCGCAGGGGTTACAGATGCGAGTGTAACTCGCCAGAGTACTCCGGGGACTATTGCGAGATTAAAGCTGACCAACCTTGCCCGGCAACTTGGTGGGGTTCGCCCGTGTGCGGGCCTTGCCACTGCGACGAGTCCAAGGGCTATGATCCCGCGTGTAATAAGACCACGGGCGAATGCTACTGCAAGGAAAATCACTATCAACCCTCGGGTAAGAAAGAGTGCATTCCTTGCGAGTGTTACGCAACCGGGAGCTTTGGTCCTCGCTGCGACACCGAGACTGGACAATGTCGGTGCAGAGTTGGGGTCATCGGACGATCTTGCACAGCGTGTCCTAATCCGTATGCCGAGGTCACCCTTCGTGGCTGCGAGGTAGTGTACGACGGGTGTCCTAGATCCTACGCCGAGGGTTTGTGGTGGCCGAGAACCAAGTTCGGAATGATTGCCATCGAGGATTGCCCTGACGTGGCCGAGGGAAAGACTTCTAGATCCTGCGACGACAAACTGGGCGGGTGGCAGGAACCTGATCTCTTCAATTGCACTTCAGAAGCGTTTATCGAGCAAAGGCACCAGCTAGCCGCGCTAGAAACCAAGGATCTGACGTTGAACACTTACGTCGCCGTTAAAATAGCGAAGGATGTTCACAGAGCGGTGAACGTGACGAAAGAATTGTACGGTGCTGATTTGTTGATCGCCGAATCTCTGCTAGCGGCGTTGTTGCAGTACGAAGAAAGTTTGGTCGGATTGAACTTGACCCACAGCCAAGATAAAGATTACGTCTCTCATCTGGTCGGAATCGCCAGCAACATTCTGAAATCCAAATATTTGGAAAAGTGGTCGAGAATTGAGACTCTCAACGGCGACACTCCTGACAAGATATTGGGCGCGATGGCGAACTATTTAAAGACCCTGACTGCGTCTCAGCATGATATTTTTACCAATCCTTTCGAAGTAGTCGACGCTAATGTCGGTAAGCAGAATGAACGTCCTTTTTAATTCGAGATGTAGATTATTTTTTATAATACCGGTTTCACTAATGGATCGTTTTCATCATTGGGCCTGGATATAGTAACTTCTGAAAGTTTGTTCGGATATGAGACGGTGGAATACTTGGAAGACCCATCAGCGTCTACGGTAAGGCCAACTGAAGCGGATCAGAAAGTCGTTTTGCCTGATACTTCTGCGTTCTTGTCGTCACCTGCTCATTTCGGCCCGTCAATTACCTTCCCAAAGTATAACAATTACATGGCCGATCCAAACAGATTCGATCCCTATTCAAAGATACGAGTGCCTCTTAATGTATTGGGCATAAAACCTTTGATACAAGGGGAATTAAACGTTAAGAAAAGTTTGGTCAATCGAAAGGCTGTGTTGAGTTACGTGCAATATAAACAATTGGGTGCCCTGCTGCCTCAAAGGTAAATAATTGTTACTTCACTTACGCATCCTAGTGTGATGTTAATCGAAAATTATTTTTTCAGATTTGACGATTCCGTAGCTGTTAGATGGGGCGTGGAAGTAGCTGTGGCTTCGCCAGTCGTGACAGTATCCGTTTTAGTTCCTTCCGACAACGGTTACGAGTCTCTGACTGGAATTCCCCTCCAATCCCCAGTTCAAATTAGTCTCTGGCTTAGCGAGAAGGATGAATTTAAGACTAGAACCAATCCACAATGTGTACATTGGAGCACGATCAGAGGGTATGTTTTGTAACATTTAATTCTTAATAACAGTTCTCTGAATAATTCGGAATAATTTAGAAAATCTTAAATAATTAAGATTCGTTTCTGCGTTACAGAGTCGGCGAATGGAGTCGAATAGGTTGTACCACAGAGACTGAGGATGATTCCTTGTCATTCGGTACTATTGTAAACTGCTCCTGTTTCCAATTGTCCACTTTCGCAATATTAACGGACGTACTCGATCCGGAGTACGTTCCAGAACCGTCCCTGCTAGAAGATGTAACGAGTTACAGCGCGTTCATGCTCGCGTTGCCTTTGCTATTGTCTGCCTTACTCATTCTGGCCTTGATACGAGGCGGTGGTACAAATTCAAATAGCATTCACAAAAACCTGGTAATGTGCGTTTTCGTCGCCGAAGTGCTCTACTTGGTCGCGCTCAAAGCGAGAAGCCCCCTAGTCTCGAATGAGTTCCCATGTAAACTGACGGCAATTGGTTTGCATTATGCTTGGCTGAGTACATTCTCGTGGACTTTGGTAGACTCTATTCATCTTTATCGGATGCTTACCGAAATGAGAGACGTGAACCATGGACAAATGAGGTTCTACTATACGATGGGATACGGCGCTCCAGCTATCATCGTTGGACTGACTATTGGAGTCAGAGCTGATCAATACGGAAACTTTTATTTGTACGTATAGTTGTGTGTCTTTTATTCAAGTATCTTAATAAAAGAAAGATTGTTATCTTAATATCTTACATATTTCAGCTGCTGGTTGTCAATTTATGAAACTGTGATCTGGTCTTTGATTGGCCCAGTTTGTCTGGCTGTCTTGGTAAATTTCTGTATTCTCGTCATGTCAGTACGAGCAGCTTTCACGTTAAAAGAACACATTATGGGTTTTGGGAACTTAAGGACATTGCTCTGGCTATCGGTAGCTTCGTTACCTCTTCTTGGGTCTACGTGGACCCTGACAGTTCTCAATGCCTCCGAGAATTCTCCAACACTGTCATACCTGCTCAGTATAGCAGTAGTTGTTCACGCGTCATTTAGCTTGATTGGATATTGCTTCATCAACGGCAGAGTACGAAGAAATCTGTATTTGAGCCTGTTAAGGTGTATTGGGAAAAAGACGCCTTTGTTAGAAGGAAGCGTGGGAAACGGAAGCAGCAGTCAGAATGTAAATGGTCATTCAGTACGTTGTACAGTTTTATCCGATTATGCCGAATCAAATGTGAGAGAGGTGATTTTTCTAAGTTCAATAATATTACAGCGATCCGCGTTGGCTTATTCATCGACGTATAGTGGGGCAGAATCCGTATGTAGGAGAGTACACGTAGGAGTCTCAACGAGTAGTACAACTTCACGAAGTACAAATAAGACTGGATCCAGTCCCTATCGTAGCGATACACATTTGAGGCATACATCAACATCCACAAGCAATTACAATAGCGACAGAGATCCCTACATGTCTTCTAGGAGTCATCGATCAACGTTACACTCTAGACAAGGTATTTGTTTGATCTGAACTTTTATGATAATTATTTATAATTTATAATAACATTGACCATTTGCAGAAGCGACAGAACAAAGGAATCAACGTAGAGATTCCGAATCGGATTCAGACGGGTCCCAAGCGGAAGGTGGAGGAAGAAGTTTAGATCTAGCGAGTTCGCACAGTTCCGACGAAGAAGATGTCACGTCGAGATCGCACAGGAACATGGGCGTTTCGACGCAGCAACCTGTCGCACATAATTACTTGCCCAACATTCACAGCAATCCCACCGAACATTTGAACATACTTTGCTCAAACACAGAACTATTCCCGAACATTAAACCCATTTATGCACCTAGGTGGAGTTCTCAATTACCAGAAGCATATTTATCGTCAAATGGTAAATCTTGATAAGCTCTTAAGAACTTTTGGAATATTTCAAACTAAATTGCAACAATATTTTATTTGTAGTAATAGATGTGCGCGGAAGTCAATGGTCCGGAGGCACCATGTCGGACAACGAAATGGCTTCGAACAAAACCTCCAGTCCAAATCCGCTGCCTTACCCTGAAATGAACTCACCTCAGAAAAGTCAACCGGATGAAAATTATTCGGAAGGGGAAGAAAAGCTTCATCATCTTGGAGAAAAATACTTGTTTCCATATACTGCCGAAGAAGATCACACTGTCTCGCCTACTCCTTACATGCTACCCATTTCTTCGCGCATTCTCGCCTCCAGCATGAGCCACCACTCGCAAAATTCAAACCACGAGAATTTGAGCGGCTCGGAGCGGTATGGAAGTTTGAAGAGGGGGCAGAGTTTACATGGTTCTCAGCACGATAATCTCAGTGGCTCGGAGAGATACGGTAGCTTAAAGCGCGGCAAGATTACACCGACCGTGCTAGAAGATTCACCGGAGTATATTCTGCCCATGAGCGGTAGAATATTGTCTAGTTCGCTGACTCACGATCTACAGCATAGCAATGAATTGGCTGCGCTTAGACAGCAGCAACAGCAACAATACGAACAAACCATTACAGAGACCGAGTGAGTATGATACATTATATTTGTAAGACATATTTTTGGCGTCACAATAAATCGTATTTATATTAGTTCAACTAACTTCGTTTACTTTATAATTTACGCTTACCCTGGAACGTAATAATTAGCGAAGAGGTAAGCGTTCTGTAGAAATATTACACATTTCTAAGAGTATTTATTACTTTGTTAAAGACCGAATGTCATACTGAGTTCGAAACTTTAATGAACATTTTTCTTTCCTTTGTGGTTGTTTCAGGAAGGATACTAATGCGGAAACGTCAGTATGACGATCTCTGTTCTACAAATAAACACCGTACAAAGTAATATAACGTACTATTAACTTAAAACTCAAATGATTAAATATATAAATATATATATATAAATATATATATAGATATAGATATAGATATATATTTCTTAGAGTGTTACTACTCTAAGGTATATTTTAAGAGCGGCCATGACTGTACTTACAAAGCTAGCCATATGGATTAGTATGTATGTGTGAGTGCCTGTATTACGTATCTACATGCATACGCTTGTCGGTATTTCGTTTCGTGTGATTCCAGCTTCTGTTCGGAAGCGATTCTTTCGGCTTCTTCATTGCAATAACCGTGATGAGACGTCGGAAGACATATGATCTCTAGTTCATTTCATCATGTAATTAATATCACTTTCTCTAGTACCTTAATTTCTAAGCTCAGTATTGTGCAATGTGTATACATTCCAGTTTCACTTTACATGTATTTAGGTTCTATTTTCTTTCCTCTTTCTTTCTTTTTTCCTTTCTTTTTTTTTTAAGAAGTTTACAATGTTTTATATATGGAAGAAGCGTACAACTGTGCGGCGCAATTTTCATAGTTTTGTATATATTTATATGAAAAAAATGTGACAAAATACATAATTTATACATATTCCTCACATTGAGTGATCTCGAGCTTTTCTATATCCCGTTTATTTACTCTTTCTCTTTTATTAAATACTACGACGTTTGCACGGCTCTGCAATTAATATCGTCGATAAAAATTACCTTTATTCTCATTGAAAATATAAATAAATTACAAAATATAGTGTAGGTTAATATTCGGAAGATCGTCGTCTTTAACATAAAGTCATTGCGATATCGCCGAGCGCTACCAGACAGTTTTCGAGCATTTATCAACGAGACATTATCGACAAGTCTTAGTCATACTCAGCAGTTTGATATCATGTTTCTACCAAGGTACGTTATACACAGATGTAATCCATGTCAAGTTACGCACTAGAAGATTTCATTTCGAGCATTTATAAGAGATTCTCTTACGCACGATAAGGTATAAGTGTGTATATATATATATATATAAAATGTTTTATATATATATATAAAATGATGTGCAAATGTCAGAAATCTTGCTGTGCAAATCCAATCAGAATTCAATTCTTACTTATGCGTTTGTCAACGAGTTATCGAAGTTTTATTCATGCACGACTTTACAATTGGATCTGCCTGACTGTGGCACACGCACATCACAATTAACTGCTAAGACTAGGAAATTCATCGTTACTGCTACACAGTGCTTTCAGTGTCAGACGCCATAGACAACGTTTGGAGCTTCGGTACGGAATAATTTTCCGAATGGCCATGAGACTGTGAGCGATTCGATACTCTTTCCAAGGTTGATGGGGCAGATGGGGTGTCTTGATGTGCTTTCGGTGGTATTGGCGGTGGACTCACCTAAAACGTGAAAACGATATCGATAACGTAAAACGCAAACATGTGAAACGAATAATCGAAATTTTAGTAGAGAAACAATTACCTCTTGACCCGGTAAAGAATGTGATCCCTGAAATGTACCGCTCGCGAAATTTCCAGTAGAAACGTTCAATACGTTTATCACAGACGGAGGTGATATATTCATAATATCGTTGCACCTTGTCCGTGGTTCAAAGTCCTCGTAACCGAGGTTGTTTAAATTAGTCAAGTGCGATTGGAAATCTAATAAGCTAGCAGTCGATATACCGCTGTCGCGAAGATCGTTCGGTTCGTTTTGAGCTTCTGAATCGTCGTCTGTACTCCATTCTGTGTTGCGTTTGTACGCTAAACGTTTCGGTGGCGCGGGTGGTACTACAATGTTTGTATTCGAATCTCTCTTATCGGGCGCTGTAACATGAAATTTTATCAATTGGCTTTTTGCAGCTGCTGATACAAAAATTCGAATATAGAGAACTGCAACAAAAATTCGAATATAGAGAACTGCAACAAAAATTCAAATCAAAAGAACTGCAACGTGGTTCGTGGACCAAGGAATTGTAAATTCTTCCAAGCCACGCGTATAAGTACAATGTTCTTATCGCGATACAGTGTTGCGCAATTATTAAATAAATTCAACATCTGTATCTGCAAGATCTGAATGGCTCATAAATTTCAATATATCATATAACGGAACACTTACTGCAACCTCTAGGAGGCAGCGGTGGCGCTGGTTCAGGACCAGGCTCACTCCATGACGTTCTCAATCCAGTCTGATCCACTCCGTCCGTTGGCGTTGGCAGAGAATGTCTCAATGGTAACTTCGGGCTTAACGGCTTGCTCAGAGATCTCTGATGCGTGGGTCTGGGTGGAGTGGTACCATAGCCCACCGAACGTGGCCGTACTTCCCGTTGCGGTATAGGTGGCGGTCCACCGTCTACTTTTGTGTAGAACCCCTCATCTTCGGGTAGGCCGTCGCTGTCTGCGTGAGAGGTTCTGCAACCTGCCGTTTCCAACGTGGCTGGACGTTGTTTCTCGTTAATGGGCAACGGAGGTAATGGTGAACTAAGGAAATTAAAAATGAACACAAAGATTCAAATCCAATACAAAGTCGAGAATGTTGTTGCAAGTTCCTTCCTTTACAAGCATAAGAAAAAAGGGCACAATTTATACTTACTTAACAATGCTGTCCTGATGAATTGTTCTTTGTCTTGCCAGTGGACCGAGGCCCTGTTTCAGCTGCGTGAATCTTTCATTGAGTCTCTTGTGTAAAGGTTGCACGCCAGCCGGTGCAATTTGCCCGTGTAAATTCAATCCAGCCTCCAAAACGCTCATTTGATCGAGAATCAAACCCTTCAGTCTGTTTACGTGTGGGACCATTTCCGGATTCTGTCTGGCGAATTCAGGAGTGAGAAAAGCCTCTTGGTACTTGGTGATACCACCCATTACGTTTGCGTCGATGATGCCTTGGAGTCGCATGCTAAAGGGATTAATATTTCCATTGGGTTCGGCAGTGTATTGTGCGACAAGTCTCCTCAATTCTCTCTCCACGCTCAGCATAGTTTCACAGGCGTATTGCACAGGAGCTAGTAACTCTGATCTTTTCTCGATCACTTCGAACCATCTAAGTATACCGGGTAGTTTCTCCTCGGTGGTTAACGTGGTTCTTTCGATCCAGAGAGATTTGAACTCGTTCTCGCGATCGACCGGCCCTCTGTGAAGTGGTCGATCGAAGATAAACTTTCGGACGTCGTTTACCAAGTAAAACGCGACCACTCGCTCGGGCACTTCTGCTCCCCGACAGGCTAGACTATTTTCCTCCGGAATCGGTTTCACGTTGCAAATTTGTATGTCTGAAATATTGCGTTTGAAGCGTTACAAACATCCACGATCTGTCAATTGGAAGGTGGAGCAACGAATGAACTTACATTGTCCCTCGGAGGTAAGGATGCTCTCGTCGGGTGGTGAATTCTTCATTAATATTTGTGCGCTTGGAAATTCAGTCTGTAGTCGTTGCGTGAATGCCCCTATTCTTTCGTATTCTAAACCGCGATAGATGAATAGCTTATTCTGCAGAATTATAACAAACAGGATTAAATTTCCTTCTCATTAGCCGAATCTGATTCAAATTTAATCCCCTTTATAAACGATTACCTACCCTAACGAAGAGAGGGAAACTAAGACCATAAAATCCTACTCTAAAGTACTCTGGTTCTGGCCGAAGCTGCGTCAATATGTTGTCCAAGAATTTGGCTTGCAGTTTGAGTACATTGCTGAGTTTCGCATAATCGTACAACCTGGTCTCGTACAACATAGCCAATTCCTTACACAGGGGGATACCTTTCTCCCAACATTTTCCTCGATCGAGGTAATGAATTATCTTGTGATAAAGAACTTCTTTCCTCTGCCATTCTGGCTGCTGAGGATGCGAATGATCAGGAGGTAAAATTGTGGAACTCCAGCCAAGCTGATCGGCGTACAATTTCATTGTGAATCCAGCTTCTGTATAGTTCTCAGCTGCTAAGTGTAGGTCGTGAAGCTTGTAAATATAACGCAGGTACATCTCCTTACGATTGAATTCATTTTTGTAAAAATTCTAAAGAAAAGATGGTGATCAATCATTATTTCGATCTTCGCTTCTCTTCGTGCAAATGCGAAGTTTCTCACCTACCAATAAATTAACAGTACACGACATACGCTTGTCGCGATTCTCGTCCCCTTGAATCACGCTTCTGTAGTCTAACAGTCTTTCCAGCAAACGCGTAATTGACGTGATGAAAGCAGTTCCGCTGTCCTTCCAGGCTGGATCTTCCGATTGAACTCTGTCCAATAATCTGCGGACAGAAATGAGTTAAATATTTCATTCGTCTGCGTGTGAAAGTGTATGCAGCTCAGTTGCGAATCTGGATGATGCACTTACACAGCGCTAAGATGTTCCCTAACGCAGCATGAAATTTAAATGAAACAAATTACTACTGTGATAACGAATAGATTCACGAATACAGATTTTTTTTTAATCAGAAACATTCTCACGAGAATAAATTACAACTCACATCGTGTTAAACAACTGTCTGTACTCGTCGTCACCTTTATTCTCGCTGATCAAGATATCCAGTTTGTCGATCAATTCCGATTCCACGGATCTGAAGCTACCGCGAGCTCGTTGCTCGCATTCCATCATATCGAAAAAGATGTGCAACGTGGCCTTTCTCAGTTCGCTCTCGGGAACCAAGGTAACCTCCAAAAATGGGCCTACCATTCCAGGAATAAACTCCAGCTTACGATCGCCCAAGTAAGTCCACATGGAGAGTATTTGAAAGCCCATCAACACCCGCATGTCTGCGTACTTCTCGACGATCTTTTCGCGCTTCACCTCGGTGAATTGCTCGAGTTGCAAAGACGGCTGAGTGAGGTACGCTACAGCTAGATTAAAGTACGTGGACCAGAGTTGCGAGTCGAAGCTACCTTTCAAAGGTTGAGCAAGTTCCTGCAGTGACTTCAAGATAACGCTGTTCGCTTGCATCCTGATTACCAGCCAATCCGGCGGGAAAACCTCCTGTTTGACGAGGTCGCGTAGAACTAGGAAAGCTCTCAGTAGAAAGTTCTTCAGGGGTTTTTGTTCGCCAGTGTGAGCTAGCTCCTCCCAAAGTCGAGCATAGTGATACTCGTCTAGAAGCTGAAGCAATCCTATCAAGCAAGCTACCAGGCAGCCCAACACGGGGCCGCTGGTATTTATTACAATCAGAATGGTCTGTATCAGTACGTCCAGGATAGAAAGACACAGAGTTTCGACGTCGTGCTGAATACAATTATTAACTTTGTTCGTGTCTCGTCCCCTCTTGTGTAGAAAGCTGAGGATTTCTCCCAGAATCTCCGTGCAAGATCTGAGCTCCTCTCGTCTGACTAAATGAACTTTCAAGTGTCGGCACATCGTAACTAACAGCAGATTCCTGCTTTCGTCGTCCTCGCGGAACAACGACGAAGTAGTTAGATTTTTGATGGCCGTTAATTTGGCTTGTGTGAGCTGCAACGGTGGCTCCCTTGGCACCGAGTCGAGCATCGTGCAAGTGAGTTTCGCCACCTCGAGGACTGGCAATACGGCGACTAGTTGCTCGAACACTGCCGAGATCGAGTAAAGTAAAGCTATCTGAGAGTGAAGTACCATCTCGTACGGAATACCCAGCATCTTGTTCAACGCTGCGAACACGCAGTACAGGTCCCGCTTGAAACTGTCCTCGTATTGGCCGGCTGTTGCTCTAGCGAACAACAAGCGACTCTGAATGATGAACTTGAAGATGTATTCCAGAGAACGAAAACACTTGATTATAGGCTCCTGTTTCTCCGCCGCGGTCACCCAATCCGCGCAATGCTGCACGCTGCTTAGAAGACCTTTGTACACCAGAGCGGCGGCAAAATGACCAGAAATATAAGCATCCATGACTGGCTTGAAATGCTCGAACTTGGAGTCCTCGAGAAGGCTGAAGATGGAAACGAGCACTTGGAAGACTAGACCGGAATGGGCCGTGGAGTTACCGTCCTCTGTATGAAACATGGAAAACAGGGCGTCCAAAATGTCCTGCAGGAACTTGACCAATTCCTCGCCGTCCAGTCGCAGTACGCGACCTAGAGCCTCCGAAATTCGTTCGGGATGCGCCTTCCACTGCAACAAGCTCAGAAGATCGACGTTTTGCGTCAGTTTCGTGCTGCAAAGTAACGTATGAACGAACACGGCTTCCTTCGGGGACCTGGAGAATGCCGGCGAACCTGAAAAAACCAAACGAGAGATGAGAGTCAAGATTCGAGATATATCTCGTATATAGAAAAAAGTTTTTACCTGTTGCGTTTGGCTCTCGAGCACTACTGGGCAAAGTAAGGTAACTCAACGAATCCAACTTGGAACGATCCTCACACTTGTAAATGTACAGCTCGTGAGGACCGTCTTGAAGCGTGGCTCCTCCAGGTTCCATGAGGCGCACGAACGCGAAGGAGAACAATTTCTTGTCGTTCTTCTCACGTGCTGCGTTAAAAGAAAAAACACTGTGCTGAAAACTGCGTATGGGTATTCGACGCGCCAAGAACTGTTAATCTGTGCGAAGGAATTTCAACAGCTTACTGGAACAATGCCGGAATTCAAAGCGGACGTGGCTTCCATAAAACTTGTCTATAGGTATCGCCAATCGAACCGTCTCGGCCCACGACGGGCTGTTGTGATGATATATAACTAAACTTTGATATTCAGAGCTGCCTTCCATTCCAGCAGCGCCAAACAAGCATTCTTCCAGTGGTTGGCCGTCCGCGTCCAAAACCAAAATCGTCACCTACGACACGATTTCGTAGATATTTCCACTTGCAAATCGAACTAACATAGTTTTCATACACAATATCGATGAAATATAAATACCTCGATGTTCTTCCCCGTGGATTTTCCACCTCGTTCGAACTCACCGCGTTCCAGTTTCAGGTACAAGTCATTTCGCACGTCACCCGGCATAATCACGTCGGAGAAGCCGAGCTTCTTCGTCAGGCAGATGTTCTTGAAAAGCAGAGGATTCTCCTCGCGAACCTGGGACAGTTCGCCGTGTAGCACGCGCAGCGAAACCACTATGCCGTAGTTAGGCTGGCCCGGAAGCGGGGAACATTTGTTGTTACGGATGATCTGCTCGTGCAGCTGATGAAACTCCTTTTCCTCTCCTTGACAAACCTTGAGACAATGCTGCTTATAATCTCTCAAACGCATGTTCAACGCTGTACAATTTCTTACCTTGAACGTCATTTCAAGTTCCTCGGTGTGATCCTGCGTGGCCTCGGCAAGCGAGAGCACCGCGACACCGTGGGGCCTTCTGTACGTGGCGGTTCCCGTCTTGTTTTTCCCCGAATCCGAGTACAACATTCTCCCGCATCGCATAACGTGCGCGACCATGTAAAGATCTCTGCTGAGGTCTGCATTGCCGAGGTCCGTGAAGATCGTACAGTTGCTGTGAATTTTCTCTATGAAGCTGGAGAATCCTTCCTTGGAGATTCGAACCAGGAAACGCTCGCTCAGATATTGATTTCGCTTCGCGTCGTACAAGGAGAAATAGATCTCTGTGTCCTCGCCGATCGAGTGGCCGAAATCCCTCATGCAGAAGTAAAGATGATGGGTCAGCACCTTTCTGTGCTCCTTCCGCCTGAGAGTCCCCCTAGCCGACGCCCCTTGTGAATTCTCCGCGCTCTGAACGTGCTGAAATCGATAAAACGTCAGGGGAGAATGCCGTAAACGTCTCCGCAATTCCGTACACACTATCGTAAGTATCCGGATAATTTCATCGATCGATAGCGACGACGCACGAATCTCGAATGCCGAAAGAGTGGCATTTGCCGAGTTCTTCGTGGAACGAAGGTTTGCGGTTTGTTAAAGATAAACACACGATCAGTTCAAGTGTTCAAGTAAGAGTCGATCGTCCCTCTTTTCTTCTCGTAACTAAATTACACATCCAAGCGGGAATCGGTGTACGCATCATGGCGATTTCTCGTTCACATTCGAGGAGCACCGTTCCACTTGCAGCGACGAGATATGGAAACCAGCGGAGTTACAAATATAGAAATTTCGATCGAACGTTGAAAATTTTATGCCATGCCCCGCGCGTGCACCGAATGCATCCCTAAGGCCAGAGCTTCATTTCAATTCTTGCGGAGTACTCGAAATGGTCAGTGGTCCGACTGGAATTTCAATGAGTTTCAGCGATACGCGTTACAGCGAAGTATGAAACGCTCGAGTACTTTCTCTGTCCCTTTCTTTCCACTCTTCGAAAGTATCCAGCTCTCTTTATCGCGACTCGACTATCGTTTTTTCCTCTTTTTTTTTTTTTCTTTTAAACCGATTACCGAGTCGGCTGCGTATTGATTGAAAAATTTTGGCGCACAGCGTTACGTTTTTCGGACCGGTTTTCTACGGAAGTTTGTATCGTAGTAATTACCACGTGATAGAGTTCCACGACTGACATGGTATCCGGATCCACCATGTGAGCTCCCTGACGTGGTACCAAGTCCAATCCCAGCTTCCTAAAACGTTAAAAGTGTCGCGTGGTTAGTTATTACAATAGTGCAAAATTTTAGTTGTTTGAACTGAGCTAGATTATCGTGGACGAAGAATGGTATGTGCGTACACAGTTCTTAATGGAAAGGATATGCGCTCAGCAGGATTGTGAAATTGATCGGGGCTTGAAAGTACACGAGTTTTGATCGACGGAACAGAAATTTGAGATCCAAGAAGAGATAAAGTGCTGAAGCCTTGTCAGAAATGTGATAATGATATATCGACTCAGAACTGGTTCTTTTCTGTCTTCAGAAGAATTTTATTCAACGTAGCGCAATTACTACGGAGTAGAAAGCGACAGAGAGTTAATATATCAAAGTTAGAATTAATTTAGAAATTCCAAAAAAATGAATGCTCCGTGTTTAAGATAGACGAGATTAGTCAGCCGCAAGTAAAAATTTCTTCCTACTAAATGCATTTCGCTGTACATCATTCGCATAAAGACAAAGTAAAGTAAAAGATCTTCCCCTAAAATTCCTCAATATCAAAGCTTACTCTGTAAGAATAATCGACTCTATCCAGCGGAGTCAGACGAATGATCTCGCCTTGAATGAACGAGGCTAGCAGAGGAGTTGAAGGACCATCATCGAACATGATCGACGGGGGAGGGTTGCGCGCGATCCAATTATACCGGGATCCAATTATATCGCATAAGTTCGCGAAGTTTAGTTTCTGAAGTGACGGAGCGGTATAGTTAACTTCCCATGACCCCGGATGGCCGCATGCCATAGGGCCGACGTGTTCTCGAACGCATCGGGGGCCCTACAGGCCCGGCTACTCGCCAGGGTCCTCGCGTGGCCCCTTC
>KQ435774.1:738453-772508 GCA_001276565.1 Melipona quadrifasciata | reverse complement strand
TGAAACTTATAAAATAGCTGGGAAGAGAAAACGAACAATGACGCGTAATTTCTGTATAACGAAACATCAAGAACCATTTTTACATACATTTTGCACATACAAAATGTTTACATTTTTTCCAGGACCAATGTGGTACTTGGAATTTAACATTCTTTCGATTTAGGATGAAAAAATATATATATGATTCAATTAAAGAAAATAAAAATTTTTGGAAATTTCAACACAAAGAATTGATACGCCATAGTTTGCATCCCTTAAAATCGCACAACTTTTGTATTAAACAATTTTTCATTTAATTTAAAAGTTATTTCAAGTGTGCAAGATGCGTGAATCGCCCTGTATAGCGGTCTAAATCTTGGGGATTTTAATACGAAATCTGCCTTGCAGCTGAAAAATTATTAAAGAAGCCGGTCCGCGAAAGAGGGACGACTTTTCAGTCGCCTGTCCTGTTACAATACCAAAGTTAATTACTTTTGTGAAAAAAAAAAAAAAGAAAAAGGAAAAGAAAAAGAGCCAGCAAACGTCTGAAAGTTTGCGAAACAAACGAAACTTTGGACGTGAGCGTGAAGTCGTTGCGATTATTCTAGACCGTTGGGAAATTGGCCGCAATGGCCGGTGACAATTGGCCGACTAAAAACAAGCGTGGGCGATTCGAATCCGCGAGTTCAGAGAATTACACGGCGGAGAACTTCGATGCAACCGACGAACCAACGAACCAACGTTATTAGCGCGATGCTAATCAGCGAAAGGAACAATGCGCGAGAACGCAGCCGCGAGAGAGAGTATCAGCCGTGACAAATTGCGACGATTGAAAGATTATAGTTTAATCGCGCCGCGGACGCAGCTCTGTACCAACGAAATAGGTTTATTGACACTTTGTCTACGTTGTACTCTGGCCCGACCTAAAATTCAAGACTCTGACCTAGTTTGGGCGAGGTGGATGCGCAAAATGTGTACAAGATACACAGGGTGTGCTTTCAGCAAGAAAAATGGTACTTGATTACCTTCGCTGTTTTCGGAGGCATTTATTATAACGCACAAAAGTCGTTTCAGTATAAAGGGGCTTGTAATACCAATTTCCTTGACTAATTTAATCAATTTAATTGATTTCCTTGTAAGTTGAAGAGTTTTCGAAGATTTGATCTTCATTTCTTTTTAATATATTTTTTTCTTTTTATGCATTAGTCGACGAAGATCTATATATATTTTTTTTTTAAGTATATTCAACCTATGTACGTCGAAAAATTATTAATTTAGGAGATGTTTCGATTTTAATATTGTAAAATCTATGCACGAAAGACGAGCCCTTCTGTGTCTTTTAAACGATAGAGTTTATATTGAACAACATTTGTAAATAAAATGTTTTCGTATCTCCAAAACTAGTGCCAATTCTTACTGAAAATGAAATATCTAAAGTAATATAAAGCTCGAATGTTCGAAGCTACAAGATCTTGACATTAACGCTAGAACTACCAAAATGGCCGAAATGACCAAATTATAATTTTTGTTGGATATTTCGCAGGTGTTACAAAATAGTTACATTTATGGAAATTCAAATGATTTTCCGTAGAATGTACGAATAAAAGCTCGTGTACTTCATTGTATCGTAAAGTTTTCTATTTTTTTTTTTCCTACTTCAGCTCTGATAGAAATTGTATGTTTTAAGGTTAAGTTTTTAAGACTACTATCGCACAAAACTCAAATCTTTAAAGATTAAGCTTTCAATGCTCTCAAGGTTCTCGAGATTAAAATAGACAATAACATTGGTACACGTGACATTTCACTGTTTACACCATTCACAATCATCGTTGTGTACAATCCAGAGGTCTTCGAGTTTAAGAGTTCGGGCGTTAAAGACTAGATAAGATTTTACTAGCCCAGAACTCGGTTTTACAACATTGATCCAAAGCATAATGGTACTCGGTACAGCAGAACGAGTTCCTAATTAGTTTTTGTCCACAAAAGTACGAAATTAACGCGTAAGTATTTATGAAAAATTACCTAGCGGTCACTATCACGGATTTACTATCTCGTGAAAACGTATCTTAAAGCCGTCTGTTATCACGAGAGTTCGACGACCCTTCGTTTCACTTACTATGTACTCGCGTTGCAGACGTCGTTGGAAAGTAAAATCAGACAATTGTGAGATAACGTCGCGACGAGAGGCACGTTTCTTTGGCACAGTTTCCTCGAGAGTAGACTGTCTCCATTGGGAGACGGTTCACCGGAAGAGGAATAATAAACGGCGACGATGGCCACAAAGCAACATAAAGCCTCGTGCCGTTCTTTGACCGCTCTTTCAAGCTCTCTTTCTCTCTCTCTATCTCTATCTCTGTGTGTTTGTCTGTACAAAATCGACGGGAATTTTCCGCGTATTGGAGAGACAATCGGAGAGAAAAACCGCGGGAACAAGCCTCGTTTTCATCGCGTCGCGTCGTCCATACAAATGGCTGTTGCGGTTTCACTTGGACAAATGGATTTTTGCACCTCTTACAGAACAGAACTGGACGATCCAGTGTAAAAAGTGGCTCGGACCACTTCGACAAGGACATTTCGAGTCTGCTCGATCCACCTGATGCAAATCACCAAGTAATTGGAATGTCTTGGCGCTGAAGGGAAGATTTTTCTTAACAATCCCAATTCGGCCGACATTGATCCGGCGTTTTCAGAAAGGAAGTGTGTAAAATCTCGGAAGTCAATCAACTGGAACTCGAGATATCGCGTCAGAGTCAATTTTTTTTTCTAATGGGCTATCTATTCTAGATTAGAACAGATAACGTGTTTGAATGACTCTTTGAATGACGTATCGATCGACAGACGTTGCACGTAAAGGAATAAAAGAACGTTGATTGGATATAAAAGAGGGAGATCGAACCAATCGAGCCTTTCTTTCTTTTCTGCGTTCCAAAAACGTATGAAAAAGGTATCTTGCTGGGACAGTTGCTAAACAATTCTGCTGAAAGCTCGAAATCAGCCTATCGAGATATCGTATCAGTTCTCTCAAAACGTGTTTATAGTTTGCCCGCGTCGCACCTTACAAATTCGTATCACCTTCTATAGGTGATCATTCAGAAATTGAAAAAAGAAGATTTCTTTGCTTCGAGAACAGTAGAAAAAGAATCGATACCTGGAAAGCTTCAGATCGGGGTATACGTGCAAACTCTTTCGAACGTGCGTCGAACGTTTTTCAAACGTAACGCGATAGAACGTAATAACTAGTTGAAGCTAATTTGAAAAGCGTCGCGCGCTAAGCCGGACTTTCAGTCCCAGGCTTACCACGCGCTCTCGCCCGACGTTTCCGTGAGATTACGGATGATTGCTTAATCATAATGTGGCAATCGGATCGAAGGAAATACTACGCTCGATTGTTCGAAGGGATGACGAAAGGTGACGTTCGCTCCTCAACGCGCGAAATTCCAAAAATACTCGAGACGAGATGCGAATCATCTTTCCTCGAGGTTCCGCTTTCGAGGGGCAAAGATGACGAGCGATTTGTGTCTACGGGTAAAATCGCGACACGATTTTATCTTCGTTTTTCTACAGAGATACAGTTCAAGATCGCACGGAAAAACCGCGTGTGATAAGCCAGATTTTCTTACAGCAGCGAGGAAGATACATGCGTCTCGTATCTAAACCCATCGACAGTCTTATCGCTGATACCACGCGTGGCTCTCTTGTTGTCTCAAACGTGCAAACGTTGAAACAAAGAGCACGATTAGTTAAGCGTCCTTGAAAAAATTCGCGATGAGTGTGCGGGAATCGCGACGCGAAGTTCGGAATGCGTCGACGCGAGTCTTTAATCGCGAGAACGTGAAAGAAGGTGGTTCGTTTATGGAATCAAAGGTTGATCGGCTCCCCTTCCTCTGCAAAGTTTGGTTCGTGCGAACAAGCGAAATGACGAGCGGCAGACAATTTTAATTAGTGTTGAAAACACTTTGCTCGATCTTTTCCGACTCGTCTCGGTCCACGACGCAACCTGACGCGACACGCCGCGATTCTGCTCAATTCAAAACAGCGGCGGCGTTTCCGGTTGGTCGCGGGTACCGCGTTCAATTGATCGTTCGGCGTTTCAATTGTTGCTCCGGGTAAAATTAATTCGATGCAAACAAGCGTCACGTGCGACCGAATATATATCGCGTTTCCTCGATAAAGTATAATATTTTTTACGCGGCTCCAAGTCCGATTCGTGCGAAAATTCATGATCGAAAGATTCGCGAAATCTCGAGGCTCTCAAAATTGTATTTCCAAGGATCATCTATTCCATCAGCGTTTCATCCCCAATATTTCTTGACACGTATTCCTTTCCTTTATAAAAACAGCAACGACGAGGAGGAGAATTTGCAATTCCTTTGTCATGTAGATTTTTCGTAGTCAGAATAGGATACGTGGTTTAAATGAAAGTGTTTTGATCAAAGGTCTCGCAGTCGCGTTTACAGCACGTTCGAATCTCAACGACACTTCCTCCCGTGCATTTCACACGCGTTTTTCATCCTCCTCGTGGTCGTTGCGCCTCTCCAGAGCTCGCGGAGCAATACGTGTCGAGTGTGCATTCTATTAAGCTATGTATGTATGTCGGCGACTTTTCCAGCGGAAAATTCAGAGTGGAAATCCCTGGAGATTTCACTCTCGACTTTATCCACATAGAACAGAATAGAACGTGAAAGCCGAGTATTTAGTATTGGATGATGTAACTGCATGTACTTGGAAAGAAAATTAGCAGCAAGAAAAAAAAAAAAAAGGGAAGGAATCAGTCTGGCTGACAAAGATGTTACATCCGCCTGCGATAAACATGGACAGTGTGTGTTGTAGAGGAATTAACATCAAAGCAGGGAATGCGCGCGGGTGTGCGTCCGTCGACGTTGCGTATCCCAGACGAAACAGACGAAACAGACAAAACAAAATTAAACGATCGTAACTCAAGGATACTCCAGAGTAGCGAACCTCACGTCCCGAAGAATCGTCACAGCTGACTACCAATGGCGAGACTCGGACGAGTAATTAACAATAAATCGATCAATATTCGAATAATTACGCTCGTGCATCAAAATTCGATCGCGCTGTGGTTCAACGACACGGACGGCGGTCATCGATGACCGAGGGAAATTTGCAATTTCGTAGATTGCGATTATTACTACTTTCTACTAGTTTTGAGATACAGATACTCTTTAGGATGCACGTGCAACGGAAAGAGAAAGGAAAGCGTAAAATTGGTAACTAACGACGTTTTTATCAGACTCTGCTTGCTACTCCTGCACGATCAATGCATGAATGGAAGTCGAGACACGCGTAACAAAATAGCGGCACATATACATGTATACACGTTCATGCAGCGACATGACCACGGCACGGCAGCGGCAGCAGCATTATACTTCGAGCGGCTATTAAGCGGCGTGTAGCCGAAAGACTTCAAGACGCTCGTTGATCGAATCATTGACGCTGAGATGCCTGACGCGCGAGTAGAGAACAACGGCGAACCGTGTACTACACGCAATCGTGACACGGTGCCGATTGTTAAGCAGCGACGCTCGACACGAGTGAAACTCGTGGAAAAATCGCGCGGTCCATAAGGACACGAGTGGTTTGACAGATCCGCCGGGGTCGATGCCGCGCATTAATCGCGAGAGAACACCTACGAGAACTCACCGACGCCGTATTTGGTTGTTTTCGTCGTCGTCCACATCTCGAGCGGCTCGACGACGGCGCTACATGCCTTGCCAAACTGTCACCAACCACTCGTAGTATCACGAAAAATTCGAAAACACAAACATTGGGTGTGTTTGCCGCACAAGTGCCACCCTCGCGATTCTCTCTCTCCCTGCTGGTGAGCAACGTTGCCGATGGCTGCTGCGAGTCGTAGCTGACTGCCGGCAACGCTGCTACTGCTGCGCCGGTCATGTGCTCCTCAGGAACGTACCTAGCCGGAGAACGGATCCCATTAGCTTCTCACGCATTCTAATTTTATCTTTCTGTCTATTTTATCTCTGTAACGTTACGCTAGAATTTGGTTTATCTGAATTGATCGGGTGACAAGGCAATTTGATTAACCGAGCAGTTTCGACAACAAAGGTATACCATATATGTAGTTATCCAGCTCGTTATTATTGAATACCAAAATTATCTGCTAGGATTTCAATTGTTCAATTTATTTTGAATAAAATACAGTAATATATTCGCTTGGTTATTCAATATCATTACAAGTGTAAATTAAATTTTATTAAGTAGAACTTAGTCGAGACGGATGTTTTTATGAAAGTGAGAAAGGAAATTTCGACAGAGCGTCATAAAAACTTATCTATATACTTTTGAGATTACTGAAACTTATCGTAAATCTTATATCTTGTTGAATGTTTTTGTGATGAACTGTGATTTTATTTATAATAAATACAATAATTAAAAATGAAGGTTATTCTACTATGAAAGATGTGATACTTTCATGTATTCTCTTACATTTTTATTTACAGTTTCTTCCTTATGTAATTAAACGATGATGAAATCTAACGTGCAGCGTTTCAAACACACTTGGAAGTGAACGTAGTCTAGATCGCAGCTACGATGAGTCAAAATATTGTTTCACAAATTATTTATACACATATTTAAAAGTTAATGGGTTTTCCGAAATACGCAGCTAAGTTGGCTTCCTTGAAGGCTTCTGCGAATGTCTGTAAGAACAATAATAAAATCAGCATTTGTCATTCAACGTTCAATGGAATATCGTTTAACTATTTACCGGATGTGCATGACATGTTCTTGCAACATCTTCTGCACTTGCTCCATATTCCATCGCAAGAACTGCCTCGTTAATCAATTCACCGGCACATGAACAAATCATATGTACGCCCAATATTTTGTCTGTATTTTTATCCACCAAGATTTTAACGAAACCTTCAGTCTCAGCATTTGTTTTTGCTCTGGAATTTGCTAAATATGGGAATTTCCCAATTTTGTATTCGATACCCTCCTTCTTTAAATCTTCTTCCGACTTGCCTACCCAACCAACTTCTGGATGTAAGTATATCACGCTAGGTACACAATTATAATCGATGTGAACGGCACCTGAAACCATAATCTTTATAAATTTCTCACGATACAAGTAGAAAGATCGATATGTATTTCCTAATTACCTCCAGCAATGCCTTCAACTGTAATAACACCTTCATCTTCAGCTTTATGAGCTAACATTGGCCCATGAATGCAATCTCCAATAGCATAAATCCTAGGCAAATGTAACTTTATATAAAATCATGGTGATGAAAAAGTTTGTAGAAAACGATATACACTTACGAAGGTACTACTGTCTGGAATCTGTTATTTACAGGGATCCTGCCCTTTTCGTCTCTTTCTATTCCTAAATCTTCTAATCCTAAATTCGTTGTATAAGGCCTTCTGCCGACACAAACTAAAAGTGTATCGCATGTCAGTTCCTCCTTTTTGCTAGGATCTTTCACGTTTTCAACAGAAACAATGATGTCATTGCCTTGTTTTCTTGCTGCAGTAACTTTTGTCCCCAATTTAAAATTCCACGAATCTTTAACTAACATTTTTTGTATCATTTGACTAACTTCGCCATCGATACCTACTCCACCAATAGTTGGCAAAAATTCAACGGCTGTTACTTCAGCGCCCAATCTACAGTGATTGAAAAATAAAGCAATTGAAGATATCTCGTTTAAGATTTGTACGATTAATTTCACTATAAAATTTCATTATAGAAACCTCTGCCAAACTGAGCCTAATTCCAACCCAATAACGCCAGCACCAATTACTATGAACTTTTTCGGTACTTGACTTAATGATAAACATCCAGTGGATGAAATAATTTGTTTCTCATCAAATTCTAGACCCGGGAATGGTGTA
The DNA here is from genome assembly GCA_001276565.1 of Melipona quadrifasciata. Lineage (NCBI taxonomy): Eukaryota > Metazoa > Arthropoda > Insecta > Hymenoptera > Apidae > Melipona > Melipona quadrifasciata. Next base: position 764,654 of record KQ435774.1, on the reverse strand, counting down.
ACTTCACTTCCAGTGGCAATTATGATGTTTTTAGTATTAATTGTACTAATCACCGAACCGTCAGGACCAAGTGCATTTACTTGATTTGGACTGGTAATTTTACCATGACCTTTAACCCATTCTACCTTATTCTTTTTGTATAAACTAGCAATACCACCTGTTAAAGCTTTCACTGTATTTCGTTTTTGTTCCATTACTCTTTCAAGATCAAGCTTCACATTGTCGACTGAAACAGAGAAGTAAAGTTAGTAACAATAAAATTATGACTAGTTTAGAAGAAAGAAAAAGAATTAAAAGTATACCCAGAATGCCAAATTTCTTCAATTCACCAGCATGTGCTAAATGATAATAATGTGAACTATTCAGCAGAGATTTGGATGGAATGCAACCAACATTCAAGCAAGTTCCTCCTAATGTCTCCCCTTTTTCTATACAAACAGTTTTCATTCCTAATTGTGCTCCTTTAATTGATGCTACATATCCACCAGGACCACCACCTATTACTACAAGATCTGCTTCTATCGTGCTGGCATATCTGCGTTGTTGCGCAGCTGTCAAGCCAGGTACAATACGTTTGACACATGTTGGCTACCAAAAAAAAAAGGAGAAAGTTATTGTTCTAGAAAGTTATTTCCTATATTTGTATGTTCCATTTGTATGTATCGTTGGACCCATGATCTTTCATCTCTGAGAAAGTCAGAAGTAGGTGACATAACCAACGCAAAGAAGAGAATGTACCTTTGCATTGAATAATCAACTGAAGAAACCAATTCTGCTTCCTCAAACATCTAATCAATGTCTCTATTTGAAAGATATAAGCGATAGCAAAGACGAATAGCAGACTAGTGAAATAATATATGCAACAAAAAGGATTTGTCCTTCAAAATGTTACGAAATAGACTAACATGTATGGTCTGAGGTGATTGTGATGCATCCACGAGGTCATTTGTTCGTAGGTATCTTTCTTTCTTAACTTACTCTGACAGAAGTAGTCACCAAACTCCAAAGGCTAGCTTGCATCATTTTATTTTTGATGTATTTTACTATCCAACATAAAGGGGGTTCAAAAAGGAACAAACTCTCGGCAGTGAAAAACGAGCACTACCGGTTAGTTCAATATCATCCAACTCGCCTGAGCTCTGATAATTCGATACTCGATATATCGTTCGCTATATACTTTACAGTCTGCACTGCTTGATGGCGCTAGTGATCTATTATGCAACGTGAAACGACGTTAACCATCCGATATATTTGGACATAGATGAAACATAAAATAGATGGTGATATCTTAAGGAAGTTCGTGTTTTATATTCCGATTGTACCGAGAAGCAGAGATTTTATTGTGCCATCTACGATTCAGAGTGACGAACGTAGGAATTATAAAAGAGCAGGTTGATAAAGTTAAACGTGAAAGGACTCTCTTTCGTTACGCTCCACATTCGTATTTTGAAATTTAAATTCATTCACAAGGAACTTGCTAAAGGTACTTTCTTTTTGTTGCATCTTTTTATTATCTCACGAATAAAAAGGAAAGTATAGTCTCGGGGATGACTGATTTCGTTCACGTATTCAAAACGCAAAATAAAAGAAACTTTGTGTCTCGAAGTTCAATTTTTCATTTACAGTACAATTACATTTACATTTACAAGCTCATTTCTACGATTTAACTCGATGAAATATTTTCAAATTTATATTCCATAAGTAAATCTATCCAATAAATCTACCTGTAATGTTTATGTTTCATTAAATAGAGTTACGATGTACGTTAGGCTATTTTGTATGACTATTTTTCACGCGAGATTATCTAAGTCATCCTGTGTCATTGAGAAAAAAAGAGATACACAAAGTTTCTATTAAATCATTGTCTCTTTATTGATAGACGACAACGAATTTTTATGCATCGTTACAGTTGAAACGTTAAGAATTTCTGCCATCTCGCGGTCGGATAAAAGAATATCTTCTCGAGGTGCAGCGTTCAAATCGATTTTACGCACGAGCGTAATTTCCTTCCCCTTCGTTGAGAGTAATTCAACGTTAATATTATTCAGATGAAATTTGCCAGCTAAGTTCCATTAAGATGCAACAATTTTTAATTCCCTGTTACAACAGGGTAACGATCGAAGAGGCAAAAAAGAGGGGGTGAAACGAGTGAGACCAATGCCAGCCAATGATTGGAGGGACGAAGATGAAAGGAACGTTAGGGGTCGAGGGAAAAGGGCAACAGATGTCCTTCCGTATGACGCATGACTCGTTTGGCCCTTGGCGAGATAGTACAGTTTGCGTCTCTCTACCCTGCGGAAGTATCGTACGTCACGGAAACGAAGCTAACCCCATCGTCAGAAGGAACGTTCCGTTAAAAACCGGTCAGTACATACCATTTTCGTGTCAGCAAACGGTATACGATTTTCGTCACTTAACACGGGACGATCTCAAAGATGTCTTTTACAGAATTTGTTTCTTTGCGTTCGTATCAATCGTACATGCAGCCTACTGATCGAACGTAATCTCATTATCAGTATCGTACCCGTGATTGGTTGAATTTAAATTGTCTAATTTTACCTATATAGTTGTAGGTAAATCTGTCACGTTTTGACGGGAACAATCATTTCTAGAGACGTTTGATTATAATAATAAAAACACAAGTATGTTTCGAAATAAAAATGAGTAACAGTGATGAATATATCATTTTTAAGGTTTCCTAGGATGTTTGGTCTGAAAATCTCGAGGGAAATATGAAATACGATTTGATCAATTTGCGTTGAAGCAAAGAGAGAGAAGAGAGAGGAGAAATGTGCGAAATGGTAAAGGGCCAGCGCAGGACGTTTCGCGACCAAGACCCTCCACGAATATGCAACGACAGTAACGAAAATTTAAAAAGCGAGCTCGAGTTTTGTGAATCGGCTCCGACGATCCTTCAAAGAGCGTCCAGCTTCGAAAAGTGCATCGGCGAGCCCAAGTACCTTGAGAAGGACAAGCGAAACAAGAAAAGAGAGAAGGTAGGCTCGATCAAACAGGACGGTGTTTGCTCGGATTCCGTTGAAGACTCGGCCGATAATGTCAGGATATCGAATGAACAGATAGACTCTCCAAATCAGACAAACTCGGAGGACTTCATCAAGGAGCTTTCTGACAAAGTGCCTTTCAACAGCCGTCACGACGATGAGGTATGTTTGTACTACTTGCTTCTACTCAAAGTACTCTTGTAGAATTTTCGTGGGCTACCTTTCTATACACGTGCTATTTATAAACAGGGAATAATTTTAATACTAACAAATACTTCCTAATCGTTAATTACAAATTTCAGTAGTTATCGTTTGATTTGATACCAAAAAATGCGGAAATTGAAAATGCGGAATGAAAGAGGATACATTACTTACAAAACGGCCTGAAATGAAACAGTAAAAATGTTCATGTATTCTTACGTATACCTACGTACATATCGCGAACGTTGGATCATACGTGTCACCGTGGCATTTGATAACACGTATATTTAATCGTTACAATGCATCGTGACGAATCGTGTATGATTGTTGCATAAGCACAAGCATAGCCAGCGATATTAAATCAAGCAGTATTTTCAGTGTTCGTATGTACACCATCTGTTTTCCGTTTATATTCACGAGAACGACTTGTACGCTATGAATTGTGTATTTCTGGCACATAGCTGATGGAACGGCTGCATGTACACATTTGCCGCGAACTTGCGAACGAGCCGCAGTTGTTAAAGACACAATTAAGCAAACTTGAGGTCACGGTGGATGGTACAGTGGTACGTGACCGCAAATTTAACACTTCATTTGTGTGTGTCGCGTTGTTTTTAGTTTACGTAATATCGTACGTACTATCTAACATTTTTAACATTCCAATTGTTTAAATTCCATTGCGGTTACAGATAAAAATTCAGCCTTCTTTTGTATTAAAATCTTGGACTAGGACTAAAATATCATAACGTCCCGTATAGTCTATCTACTATATCTAATGATCTTGCTAATTGCGAGTTTCGACGAATCTCTACTTCATTTCTGCTGCCATTTGTTCGTCTATTTAAACTGAAAAAGGTCGCAAAACATGTGAACAGTATCATCCGAAACTAATCGGCGAGATTTCTCGCAATGCACGAACGTATCATCAATCAAAGAAAGAGAGAGTTATTTCACGTTCGAGCGTAAGTATATGGTTCTACGATAATTTACTGTCACGCGCCTTTCCGAACAGAGATCGAAGCCGTCTCTTGAGATCGCGAGTCGTCCTTGAGATGAAAACGTTTCACGGAGAAATAAATTGAACGCTCGTTTGCACGTTGCACGTTTTTTCTGTACTATTCGGCCATTCATCGACTAAGAAATCACTAGGAAATCAGGATCAGTTATATCGCGTGAATCGGTGAATTTTCATCGATGACGGTGCGTTCGCTGTAGCCTCTCGGTCATTTCTTCAGAAACGTTCTCGGAACAGGATCCGTATTTAAGAAATCCGGGTCTATTATGCGACCACGGGGCCCTAAGATGAATTAGGTTCGGGCCTGGAAGATGCAGGCCCCAGGTCGGTTGCAGGTTCTTTTCCATCGAATGCCTTTCTTTGTGCGGAATTCGATTTAGGTTGTATCCACACTGAACTCTTTTGCCCGTCCACGCAGAAAATCTACTCTTACTTAACGAAAAATGACGAATCGAAAATCATTTTCGTTAGGAAATTTAGGAAACGTTCGAAGGTTGCAAACGAAATTTTTCGTCCGTTGTCTAATCTATCACTAGTACCCTAGATACTTGTCTATGAATTTCGCAATCAAGCTAATTTATCTTTGTGGAATTTAGCTTGACGAACCTATTCTACTATTTGCGAAGATAAAAGGGATGCTGTGTTTGAAGCGGTAGCGCGTGATGCCAGTATGACGGAAGTACAAGAGGGAAATTTGCTCGAAATACACTTGCAACAAATATAGTTGAATGCCAGGAGGGCAGTGACCGGCTATGTTAAAATATTGACGAGGAACCTGCTATTTCGAGACACCGTGTAATTACGGTGACTCGAGAGCACAGCCGCGAACGACGACTCGATAAATATTTAATCGGCTCCTGGTGAATTACCACCGACATTAACGAATTCCATGGATACCATTCGTTAACAAACAGAACAGAACAGAGTAAACCAACTTGGCGTCCACTTTCAGGAATGCTATAAAACGCCAAACATCGACAAAGGTACCGTTTTAAAAAAATGCTTTTCAAAAACCTCTTCGACAGTTATACTTGCAATTTTGTTTTCACTATCCACTGTTCACGTTGGATTGTAACGAGGCACGCGGTTGGAAGGCAAGTGCTTGAAAAGTACTCGGGATTGAAAGAGCGTGAACGAGTACGAGCGTAATGGAAGATAATTGGAAGGTTGAGATTACTAGAAATCGAGGCGTTTGTTGAAAAAGCTCCGAGAGGTCCAAGAGCAGCGAGCTCGGTGTGAAAGCAGCTTATTAAGGTCGGGCCTAGCGTGGTGTTGCGGTGCAGCTTGCCTGGCAGCTTCAGTTCGATGTTTACGCTCGTGCTTCGAACATTTTTCTCAGTGGCTGTACGCCGTTTGCAGCGTGATTTCCTCCGGTGTTTTATCTTTTCCTCCCGTGGCCAAGATTCGACGTGTCTGTCTGTGCACAACCACAATTCTTTTCGTCTCGTCGAGTGAGTGATTTTTGTACGAGCATTTTCTTTTTCGTCGGACGAAATTGAATTCTCAGGACGCGACGCGATTTGCAGGACATTGTCGGAGTAAGTTTTGCGTAGGGGTAACAACCTCTCACTACCCGTGTCTCCAGTATAGTTATTTACGGTGTATATCCTCGAAAGATAACGTCGTCTAGTTTATTTTCGTATCTTTTGTCGAAACGTTTCTCTTCTATTTTCCTGGTATTTCCAAGTCACGAGTATCTGTAGAATCTTTTGTTAACGACCGGAACGTGACACGTAACCGATATGCGAAAGATGAAAGGGATGAAGATAAAAGGGATATAGAAAATGCATGCGTGACAAACGTCGGAGAAGTAATTTGCATAAAATATCTTCTTAAAATCGTAGTTTTGTCTGTGGTGCTGGAAGTAGATATATTACTGTTCATATATTTCAAATAAAACTGTATAATCTAATCGAGGCTGCGAATTTCAACGTAGCACCGGTCCATGATTTTGTAAATCTTGAGAAATGTGAAATTAGGTGTGATGTAAGGAATACTTAAGAATCAAAGATGATAGTCTGACTGTATAATCTAATTGAAGCTGCGAATTTTAAAGTGGCATTGGTGTGTGATTTTGTCAATCTTGCTGTTGAAAAATATAAACAGAATGCAACTAGGTATAATCTAAGGAATATCTAAGAATCAAAGATGATAATCTGACTGTATAATATAAGGAATATCTAAGAATCAAAGATGATAATCTGACTGTATAATATAAGGAATATCTAAGAATTAAAGATGATAATCTGACTGTATAATCTAATTGAAGCTGCAAATTTTAAAGTAGCATTGGTTTGTGATTTTGTCAATCTTGCTGTTGAAAAATATAAATAGGGTGCAGCTAGATGCACTTAAGACTCAAAGAAGGTTTTGCAAGTTAAAAGTTATTTATAATACTTATAGATGGTAGTGCATTTGATGAAGAAGCTTGTGACAAAGCGACGAATCGCTTTTGAAATTTCGTCGTACCGTATGGCTCGCACGTCGCAGCGCAAGTGAAGACGTACGCGTGTAACGCGCGAGAATCATCGCCTTCGATTGCCAGCTCGCGGTGACACGCTTATTGCATAACATAAAATAGTACGCAGCACATGCTGTCGCTTATAGTTATTCGAACTTGATCGATCTGTTGTCACAATATACTACCAAATCATTCTCGTTCGCATGGTAAAAGTCATACCTTGTCACGTTGAAAACGATGAAAACGAAACGAAACGAAACGAAATTCTTTGATATTTCACAACGAAAATCGTGTCACGTGGACATGAATATATCGATAAAAATTGCGAAAGTCTTCGGAGACTACGTTGCAACCGCGTTGAATTCTCGTGGTGAATGAACTTTCTCCCTTGTCGCGTGTATCGCCACCTTTCCCTGTCCATATATTTTAATTAAGCCGCGTAGACGCGTTTTCACTTTTCGCAACCGAATTTATCGCGTCGTTCCGAAAATCTGTAAAAATCATCCAAGAATTTCCTGTTTGTCTTCCGGCCGGAGAGCTTCAAATTCCTTCGTCGAATTTAACTTCGTGATGTCGAGAATATACTTGCGATTTCCTTCCACTTTATGATCCGGAGACGTTCACCCCGAACGGAGCGATTGCGTATGTTTCGCGTGGTTGGTCGAAAGTTCCGCTCGATGAATAATTAATAGGAAGTGGCTACTTAGTATTTTCCAACACCTGCTACGATCTGCTTTTCATCGAAGTGTTTCTATCGCTTGGTTAAGAGAAACTCTTGGTAATCGAATTAAGGGATTTTTTGTTTCTTTCTTTAACTCAAGTCTTTGGAAGGGAGCTTGAAAATCCAATGGCCAGGGATCGTGTAGCAGAAATACACGGTCGACTCGCGGACAGTTAAAAAATTCACGAGTAATATTTAACAGCGTCGGATCTAGCGCGGTGCAACGAGCTAAAGATAAATACCCGGTACAGTTCGAAAGCGCAGGAACTACCAGTTTCGCAGCATTAATTAACCGGCAAACTGGTTATGCCGCGCTCGAGACTAGATTCCATAGGTGAGGTTATCGCTGATACAAGGTACACCGGTATGATACAAAGCGATCGATGCCCGACACAAACGATCATACTTTCGCATTGCCGAGGAAAACGCGTTTCAGCCCACTCTTGCACTTAAGTGCTAACCGGACGTTCCACGAATCCACGTTTGTTAAGACTAAGTTTGCTTGTTCTGACAAGCACCGAGTTTTCATGCCCCCGAAGTTTGACACCAACTTTCGAAAAGTTCGCCGTTTACATGGTCTCTCGAACACGTTTTCAGCGTCTAGAAACGGCGTACGTGGCCTGTGACACGTGAGGTGTGTTGAAATTTTGAAACAATTCTCGCGTTAATGAGGACGCGAGGCTGAAAGCAGGATCGCGAGGGTACATATTTTCGTTGGTGGGTACGAAAGCCGCGCGAGGAGGAAAAGCTCGGGTTAAAGTACAGTAAATCGAGTTAAGTGAAAAAAAGTTAAATAACAATTAATTATTAATGTTGGAAAATCTTTATAATACAATATACGTGCTTTTATTTACAAGGAATCATTCAAGTTTCTGAAAATACACTGTTTTATATCTAAACGAAAATTATCAATTATTGGCCATTTTGGTGGTTCCAGTGTTAACAAACAGAAGATAAAAATCGACAATCGCGTTAAGAAACACCTTGGTTGGTTTCCAGCGTTTTGCGCTCCGTAGGAAGCAATTATTGTCAAATTAATCTCGGCAATGGGTTGCAGAACGAGACGCGCATTCGACCGCGTGAGTCGAGCAAGAGTAAGTGCACTTGCCATTGTTCCGCTGTCCAACGAGATTCTGAACCTACGACTTTGCCCTTTGCAGACTTCCTCCCTCGTAATTCTCTTTTTCCCTTTCCCGTGGAACGCGGGAAGCAGTCACGTTAGCAGTAACACGCTCTGTGCTTGCTTCATTTTGATAAAATTTAGTTGTTTAGCTAAAATTACAACGTCGCTTAGAACAAGTCGAAACGATCGAGATTCGAATGTTTTATGGTGCAGGAATGTAACGACAGCGATGGTCAAGAAGACTGAATGCAAATTTGGGGTGACTAAGCCAGTGACTCATCTCTCCCTTCGCTGAAAATATTTCATTCGAGTTATGAATCTCCCGCGACGTTTCACGCATCAACGAAAGTTTTATGTAACGTTTCAATTCGCAGGAATCGTAGCATTATCTCTGGTGCGTCCTAGGAATGTGTTCCACGCTTCGTAATTCCGCCAAGAGCTGTGCCATAATTTGTACCTTTTTTTCTTTTTCTTTTTGTTTTATGACGCTTGGAAGAAACGAAGAGACCGAATTGCGTCACGAGCTACGTCAAATCGTGTGTACGTGCGTCGCAAAAATGCAAACATCGAAATCACGGTGACAAATTGAAAAGAAAAACGGCTGTTTATCTATTGTAAATTATACCGGTGGTTCGAGGTTTTATAAAACGCGTGGTATCATGCTACGTAATCAGAAAGTAAACCAACGGTTACGACACGCGAAATCCAATAATCTATTTTTAATTTGCACTGGCAATGGCATTGCATAATATTCAGTATTCAACAGCGACGATTCTTGCTTCCGATTCAACGTGATATATTCTGAATATTCACCGTTTTGGACCGGTTTCACCGATCGTTGAATCGATTTTTTTCGTATCGATCGAAGAAAAATTTCTCTTTCGTGAGCGCCACTTTTACTAATTCACCATAAATCATTCCTTCGTGATTATATTTCGACGCAGAATTCTTTGTGTATGAAGTCGCTTGATCTCATCGCGCCACGTCTGACGAGATCTCGTTTCGCCAATGCCGTTTCTACGATTAAAACGCATCGGGGATAATTTCTCGCAGGGCTGACGATTGTTCGGGACGTCACGTAGGATTATCTCGAGATGAATTTCGAAAGGTTTTGCGGGTAGAAAGCACGTCACGCGACCAACAACGCGAAGATTCATCTTCTTACTGCCGACGTCGCGGCCGGAGTAATAAATCTTGCGCGTAACCCCAGCCTCGCTCGCTTTTCCACGACTTTCGGATTCGAGATATCTGCAGTTTCATTAGCAGATGCGCAGATGTCGTTTGCAGGATTAATACGAAGTGAAACAATCGGCGAATTGTTGTGTTAGACCATCTGTCTTCCGATATGGCCGAGTTCAGATAAACGAGTAGCCATACAGAAAGGGCGAAAGAAGACGAAACGAATCGACCCAATTTCTGCGCGATACGACGTCGCCGATTCAAATATCTTTTATCAAAAGTCGACTGGAATTATTTGGACGACGTGATCTGTTCGGGGTATCGCGTAAGAACAATAATACCTTTGATCGCGTTATCGACTATTTGCCTTGCTCTTGTAGTCGATAAACAAGAAAGTTTATGGACAACCATACAGCAACGAATGGTCGTGCTGTTTCACATTCCGTTATACTCTATATACAGTGTGTTTAATAAGAACGCCATTTCTCTGAAAAAAAATATTCTTTTTGCAAAAAATTTTGCATATATCGATTTGCACATCTAAAATACTGTTACGCGCTCAATTAATAGCGTGTTCTTCACCACTAGCGATTGTTGTGAGATGCAGAGGAAAATAGAGTAAATTGTTTTCCTGAAATAAGAGCTTCGATATGTAATCGAATTGTGGCATGATATTTGGGTGGACCTTATTTCACAAGTTTTGGAAACAATAAACATCGTGGTGTTCCGTACACATAGAGTTACAAATTTTGGCTTGAAGAGTTTCAATGTTTTGTGATTTAAATGATTGTTTTACGTTAAGTGTTTTCACACTTAAGAATCCATTTAGATAAGTAATATTTGTATAGATAGAGTCCTTTTAGAGTATTTTGACCCAATTCAAAGAACAATGGATTCAATACACAATGGGCAAATGTGATATATACAAGTGTTGAAGAGAGTGACGAATATTTTATTTGTGACTTTTGTTTTGTCAGTTAACACATATATATATATTTATATGTTGACATTTTTTATAAATACAGTAAATGTTCCTAAACTAGTAATCAACATAATTTTTTATGAGACAGACCAAATAGAGTACCTTCATTTATTAAAATTGTTAAAAACAACTGTTTTTACTATTTTGTCACTAAGAAAAATATATAAAAATTTTATAATTATATTGTATCTTAACCACTTGCGTTGGCAACTGATTGCGGACCAACGAGTGACCAAACCGTATACAACAATTTGTCGCTCTCTTTTTGAACTCGTCGGTGTGATATCACTGGATAGAAATTATTGAGAAGTAATAAATTTATTATAACTAATATACTTAAAACTATACTTAAAATATTGCAATTTTGGGACAAAAAATTCTCGCAAGAGGTTAACAAGTACTCCTATGGGGTAGGTAAAACCGGGTTTTTGCACCTCCATAAAATTTTATTTTCTCTCGCGAGCCAAACAATTATTTCTTCAAAAAATTTGGTCGTTTTCTTATTATACAAAGTTCAATTGAGAGATTTAGCCTTGCCCGAATCTTTCTTCTTGCCATTCGATTTTTTGTTACGAAGCTCAATACATACATTGGGCACCCGGCTGTACCCTACTTTTCCCTACTCGGAGTGTACAGGGTTAAACACGTCGTATACATATCACGATCGAACGACTGTCCCGTAGGTTTATCGCATCGCGTATGTACATAAGTAGCGTACGTATGTAAATTCGAACGGTATCGCCGCGAACGGTGTGGCCGGATCAGGAAACGCAGAGAGCCCGATGATACACAAGCAAGGCCGTGTATCGCGATTCCTCGCAATCGTACGCGTACATCGCTCCGCTGTAGGAAGTAATTCCGATAAAATGAGTCCGCGTAACGAGTAGCTGCCGTGCATCGTGCAGCGAAGTAGTGAGAGCCGCTATTGTTTGCCGTACGGTATCGCGCTCGAGGAAGAGGCCCATGGTCCCAGGAGTTGGCGTGCGCACGTCGTTTTACTTTCTACGAATAGCAAGCACACCGTAACATTTCGGCCGACGAGAGAAAGACTTTACGGTGCATTTAAGACGCAAAAAGCGTTCAACGCGGAGCCAGCTCGCATGGAAAATGTCGCATGTCGCGGGGGCGACCCCGGTAAAAACGTGGCGAATCGCACGCTACGTTCCCTCGAAACGCTGTTCGTTCACTGTGAGAAACAAAATTGACGCTAGATGGAAGAAGCATTATTCATCGTTGCCGATCGTTCAATTAAATATTTCCGAGTAAAATTCAGAGACACGAGCACATTTTATATATGTGCATATGTACAGGGTGGAAAGAAAAGTTTGTCCGTGGCTATCATAGATGAATTCTTTGGATTTGATGGAATTGGACAAAAAGAATTTTTTTTTTGTATTGTATTCTATTTATCACAAAGGTAAAACCTTTTCAAGGAACCTAATAGTTCTTTTGAAAAATGGCAAAAAAGTTTCTTAATCATTTCACACTGCGGATGAGTGCGTGCTAACAACGACTTTATAGTTCTGGATGCGTGAATGTCTGTTTTATGTAATTTTCGTATTAGGTTTCACTAACATTTGATTTATCATAATTGTAGCATCAGTGTAAGTCTAAGTGTAATCAAATGATAAAACTAACTGTTAACTAACTGTTATTCGAAATATAATCATTACACCTCGAATCGTAAAGTCGCTGTTAGAACGCACGCGTCCGCGGTGCTAAACGATTAAGAAATTTTTTTGTCATTTTTCAAAAGAACTATTAGGTTGCGATCTACAATTCCTTGGAAAAGTTTCACCTTCGTGGTGAGTGGAATACAATACAAAGAAAAAAAAAAAATTTTTTTTAGTCTTGAAATTCAATTTTGCGGCAGGTTTTTTACTGATGTATCTCCATCAAATCGAAGATATAGAATTCATCTTCGATAACTACGGACAAACTTTTCTTTCCACCCTGTATAGTATAATAGGAGAAATTTATGCAATTTCGTTGCATAATTCTTACTATTTACTATCGTGTACGATTCCATACAATGCACAATGTAAGATGTGAATGAGGATCGTACGGTTCGAAGTTCTGGGAACGGCTGACTCTATTCCTCCTATCTAATCAATATCTCATACCGGATATTGGTGAAGACCGAGACCATTTTCTCAGTCTCTGGCTCTCGAATACTTTCAACGCGTATATTTCAAGTTTCGTTTTGTATTCATCGCGTGTATTCACAATATTTATGCCTTCATTATTTTACCAAACTGACTGCGAGTCCCGAGTCTCGGGAAAAAAATTTCAAATTCAAATTCGATTATGTGGTAATCAGGCACGAACATGGTACGAGCGATCTGAACAGGTTTCAGACATTTTCAATGGCATTCGAGTCGGATGAATTACCTATGAATAGAGAATAGAGGTCTTGGGGATGCTCTTCGATAAACCTCACAATGGATTTGATTCCGTAATATCGCACGCTGATAATAGCGAAACTTTTGTGTTTCTGGTTCTAATTTCTAGATCGAATCATCCATGTTTCGATCAAATACAGCACTCGTCGTTTTTCAAAATGGCCAAAATCGTGAATACGTGTTGAAAGCTCGGTCTTAATCCATTAATTCTGTTCAGTCTGATTATGCTCGGAAAACAATGTCGATCAGACGTTGATGGTATTAACCAGCGACCAGGTCGCCGTATTCGCGAAAACAGACGAACGCGAAGAATGGTAGATGGGCTCGGAATGGAGGAACGCGAATAGAGAACGATGCCTATTGTGAGAGCGAGCAGGCCCCACAGACACGCTTTATCGAGCGTCTGCGCCCTCGACCAGTCGTGGGAAGTAATTATTGGCAGATTAATTCCGACAACGAGAGTCACCGGGGCGGCGAGCCGACCGTCGCATTAAAGTAGCGCTTCATTGAATCATTGTTTTCGTCGCGGTGCTACGTGCCTCGCTCCAACGACTACGCCCATCGTCCACACATGTGCCGGTGATCATGAAAGTCATATATTTCTCGTTCCTGATATTCGAGATACTTAAAGGTTTGCATTCGAATAAATTAAAAAATATTTTTATACTACGAAACAAAATACTTCGGGGAATATTTGGTCTTGTGAGATAAGAATTCTTTTGTGACTGTGAAATTTTGTGTGTAGCTTATAAGCGAGTACGATTTCTGAAACTTGAAATTATTGTTAGCTCATTTCCAAAATTAACTGAATATCTTAAACAAGAAACAACGAATTTTATTATAAAAAAAATTTAAATCAAATCGTTCTGTAATTGTGTTATGCTCAATTTTTATAACCTTTTAGAAATTACATCAGATTACTTTATTTTAAAAGAACTTAAATTCTCGACTTATTGTTAGACCACTTTTATAATTACCGGCACACATCTCCGAAACTAGGAGATTTCGTCAGCACCAAATTACTGCCCTCTCAAAACCCTCGAAAAAATTTGAAAAATTTCGAAGACGATTATATTTATACAAATTAAAATGGGACATCCTGTATATATTCGATGTTTGAAAAATCGAAGAAAAAAGTAAACGTTTCTTTTTCTTCTCCGATGATTTCCTTTCGCTTTCGTGTTTCGTTATTTCGGGAAACGACGAGTGCTCTTCAGCAGAGCGAGCAACAGTTTGTAATCTTTCAAGCTTGTAGCAATTACATTTAACTTTAATTCATCACCAGGGATTCGATGCATCGCACGGAACTCTGTCTTCCAATGCTTTCGAAACTCGACGACACATTCTGTTCACTCTCGTCTCCGCGTCTGTTTCTAATCGCTGCCAAAAGAAACTCCTCGCCGAAAGAAAGCGCGATTTCGTTTTCCATTCTGCGTCGTTTCGTTCCTTTATGCGCCATTACGGATGTGTAACGGCGATCGACGAAGCGATCGAATTTTACAGATCACCGGGGCGTTTAGTCGAGTTAGCGTTGTTAGCCGAGTTATCGCCGAGAAAAATGTAGAGGATGTAGAACGTTGGAGGAGCGAAAATATTTGCTCTTAGATATGAAAGATGTGCGCAACGACTGATAGCACAGACACGTAACAAACCGACGTAATAAGCGGTCTTTCAAGCAATCAACACCGGACTACGACGTGTCGTCTGTTTCGCTTTGAATTTTTATTGACGAATAATGAAACGAGCGATTTACTAGCCGTTCGATCTGAAATTTGCTTCGAGGAAGACACAAATCGATATTGTTTCGACGAAAGAATCGTGTCCCATGCTCTCGGGAGGAGAGACGAAAGTCTGAGCATGAAACTGGAAAGAGGAGAAAATCGCGATGGGAAAAACGCGATTAGAAGTTTTCAAATCGACACTGCAATTCCATTGTTTGTAAATTACGTAGCTTCGAGAGATGAGGATCATAAATTTCGCTTCTTTTCGTTTCTTTTTCGCTAGAAAAATCGCGAAAATCGGCTCGTCCACGGAATGTTCGAGAAATATCGTAACCAAGGCAGTTTTGCGTTACACGGAGAGCAAAGCTCATTACTCGATAGTTTGCGGAAGCTGCATTCGCGATGCGTGCACGAGAGCGTCGATCGATCTCGACGATCCGGAAACTGCGACTAATTAAAAAGTTACGAACCACCTGCTCGATAAACCGCGCGTTGTCTCGTCTGAATTTTTCGTAGGTTAGCTTTTTTCTTTTTTTTTTTGGTAAAAGAACGATCGATTAGTTGCTCATTAGCGAAAAAATTGTGGCAATTCGCCTCGGTCCATAAATGTTAAAAAAGATCGAACAACGATCCATTTGGTCTTATTTTGAAGCGTGAAGCTTCTATCTTGAGAGTCGTGAGTTGAAAAATATCTTTCGTGATTGAATCTACTAGTCTCGAAGGTTGAAATTTTCTCTTTGAAATGACTTTTCGAAACTGTAATTTTTTAACCTTCTTCACTTCATTGAACTTGATTCGTTAGGTTTATTGTTAGACAACGAACTGACAGGATTCCTTGAATTTTTGTCGTTTAACTCTAACATTCGACGTTCAAAAAAGTTATACAAGTTTGGAAAAGACTTCAATTTTTAAAATGATGGTAATCTTGCGGAATTTGTTACGCAAAGCAATTGTTTAACGTTTTCACGCACATTTGAACTTTTGACAATTTTCTCGTGTCATCTTTGTGTAACGTCACGTTCGAAACGTCATCTTTATCTTCAATAAAGATTAACGTTCGAAAAAAAAAACAGGCTCGCGACTGTCGAATTAAAGGCTTCACGCTTTAAAATGAGACCGTGAAAGTGAATCGTTATACGAGTTACATCACCTTCGATTATCGACGATTTTTCATTGTCATTGGTACGCTTGTGCCCTTGATCGATACGGTTTTTGAACGATTTCGCTCGTTTGACAAGTAGTTAAGAACGAGCGTGTATCGAGAGATTGTAAATTAAAAGATTGTAACAGCGATCGTCGCTGGTGATCGCAAGAATCCAGACACTTTATACTCGTTCGGTAGAAATTTCATCTCAACCTGATACGCGTATCGCTCCGTAGGTAAAAGCGTTCGCGTCAGTGTAAATTCGTGTAGAGAGACGGGGTAGACTGTCCCGGAAATCGGAGTAGACTAACCGGAGAGCAGGGCGGAGGTGTGCTAAGCCGTAGGTGCAAGCTGGAAAAGGAAGAGCGATCGGTGCACTTCCGGCGTCGTCTCGTCAGCGTTTCTCCGGAGCAGTTCCGCCCGATTGAACAGCTCCACTCGGATATTCCCAAGATGCATGCATCGGTTCGTTCAACCGTTTAGAAAGCGAGCGTGTCGGCGCAGCAGCTTTGTTTTTTCGCTTGCCTGAGAATCTGAAGGAAAAAAAAAAAAAAAAAAACGAGATCGAATCTCTTTTGCTCCCCTCTCGCTCGCAACCGGCCGCGAGAACAGATTTAACGCGTGTCCACTTGCTTTCGATCCAGTTTCACCCCTTTCGTCTGTCGAACGTGTTGGACGGCAACAGCCGACCCTTCAAAGATCGTCGAGGCCGAAAAGAGATCTCGAACGAAGCTATTTGTTAACATGTCGAACTAAAATACCATAAACTCGACTATAAAAAACTGCACGACTTGCACCCCAGTACGATTCGTCTCACTGAAAGGCCCAGAAGCAACTGTTCTGACTAGGAAATGAAGAGGAACATTTTATCGATATGCAAACATTTGAATCGATAGAAAACAAAATGCAGGCGCGATCGCTGAGTACCAAACAACGTCACTCCTACTCGAGGTCTATCCCACGCCCCCTCGCGAATCACGTGACCCAAATCAACCAATCGCTAATTTTCGTTGCATTCGCGTTGCACCTGAGAGGCTCGATTTTCTGGGTTACCCCCACTAAACTCACTTTCAGTGATAATAATATGAACTATATGCTCCAACGTCACAGAATACTATAAACTGTTAGCTTTATAATTAGGTTGCGAATGCTAGTGCAGACTTGTATTTGTACGTAATGAAATATAAGCAGACATTTTCAGACATTGTATTTTTACGGTTATAATTAAAGAAGCGGAATATGAAAGAGATATTTTCTGCAGTTAACTTGACTATGAAATAATAATATCGAACGTCACTCGAGCATGTCGAACTAAAATACTATAAACTATTAGCTTTATAATTGAGTTGCGAATACTTGTGCAGATCTGTATTTCCTTTCACGAGCGTAATTAGAGAAATAGACAGACATTTTCAGCAGATTTGTATTTTATAATTAAAGAAGCAGAATGTAGATAGACATTTACAGCAAAATAATATTTCTTCTTAAATATTTATATCACTTTTGTATTACTGAGACGTATTCCGTGAATATTCGCCCTTTCAAATTTTTCATCAATGCATCAATTATGATTACTGCATTGTTATGGTCTTTCAAAGACAGATGAAAGTTCTATTTTATGTTGGATCGCCTAATAATTTCGTTCTTATTTCCAAAAGAGGTTATTACTTCTACACGCTAGGAAACAAATATACATTTATCACCGTACTCGTTCTATCATTTGGATTAAAAAAAATCCACAGTTTTTCCATATTCTCGAAATTGCCTAATTTCGATTCTTCGATACATACGATCAAAGAAAGGGATTTCAGGTCGCGAGTCGGAGAAGAGAAAAACAGACGACCGCTGAGAGATTGACGAGGCGGAGGGAAAGGAGGCAAACGGATGCAAACGAATGCAAACGAGGGGTAGATCGTAATTTCACGGTGATGAGCTTGACTCAGAAGGCGCGAGCCAACGAGCCGCTCCGTTGCAAAGTCACCTTTGTCGGAGGACAAAGCGTTCGAACGCTTTCGTGGCGCGGAGAAATTTCAGCTCGAGGTGCTAATTAGAATCGAAATCGTGTACATCGGGTCACCGCGACAATGCCTACGTGTGAAAACAACAATGCCTGCAATTAGAGGGACTGGCCTGGTCGCTGATTCCTGGATATTTCCACTGTGCCGCGTCTATAACTCCAACAGCCAGTAAATCTAAGCTCTGTTCCTCTATCTGTTCGTTCCGCTATCCCATTTTGCTTATTTCTGCTTCTCGTTCTGTCTGCTCGTTTTTTACCCATTTCACGCGTTCGCGTAGCCTGCCGGAGGAGGTGTAACGAACTCGTTAATTAAACAAACTCCGGAATAAACAGATGAGAAGCAGCGAGGTAGTATATACGTACATAACCGTGGGTTTATAGGCGATGACGTCCGATGGCAAGTAACACGTGGAAAAGTGCAATCAACCAAGTGAACGAATAAATCTTGTCCGAAAGAGGCGCGAATATTTCAATGTCACGCGACCAGTTTCGGTTTACGATGCACGAAATTAATTTTCGGATATTTATTGCGCCACCGTTATCAATTGCTTCGATGTTCTATCGATCTTTTGACACTTGGAAATTGTTTTAACTCGAGTTCTGATATTTTTACATCTTGCCGAAAATAAGAAACTGAACCAAATTTCATTTCTGCCGCTGTCTTGCTTCAGGAGTTAATGGAATATCGAGATATCAATTGTTTCGACACTTGGGAATCTTTTTTAACTCTGAATTCTGATACAACTTTAAGGTATAAGGTCCACTCCTTTTGCAGGATAAATCTCGCAAATCTCCTGTTTCTAAAGAAACATTTTGTCAACAAAATGAGAAAGTGCCCGGATGTAAATCGTTCCGATGAAAATAACCGAGCCAAACCGTCAACCGGTCTCGCTTCGAGGTCCATTATCTCGTGGTAACGAGACGTTGACGAAAAGGAAAGCTTTTCTCTCTCTCTCTCCCTCTTATTATTATTATTATTATTATTATTAGACACCGTAAGAGTCCGCGGAGCAGAAAGAGTCAGTCGTTCTAGCGAGAACGTTCTAGTGGACGGATCACTCTGCAGACTTCCGACGTTTTCTTTCTTCGCGGAGGCAAAGGACCGGTCCACGAATCGCGAGGAGAGTGAAAGTGCGACTCGGCTCGACGTTGATAGACGCAGGTGGTGCTTTCGACTTTGGAGATCGGGGCCTCCCGGTTACGAACGATCGTTTCCCTTTCGATCGCGATCTCGTGCTCGTTCACTTCGTTGAAATTCTCAAACGGACGGATACGAAGATCCTATCGATCTTTCTGTTGAGTTCGGCAGCCGAAGCCACCAAGGACGAAACATTCGCGCAATTCTTTCCTGCGGCCTCCAATCACGCGAAGTCACTGATGCGAGTCACTAGGTGTTTTTTAGAAATTTTCAAATTACCCTCTGAAAGTATTTCAGAAATGATCCATTTGTGGAATAACGAAATTATATTTTGCTGAGTGTTTCATATAGAAATTGGATTAATTTATTTTCAGACAAATGATTCATTTGTTATTTCGCGGAGCAAATTATTTACTGTTCGCCAGAATCTCTGTTTGCTATTTGATTTTGATGGGAATAACTGGTTTCTCAAGGTGTAACGTTCAATGTTTATATTTACTATTTCTTGTTCTGTAACTATGGCATAGTTAGTTACTACGCTCTTCTACAGAAGCATTGAAATGAATATCGTTCAATTTTTTAATGACGATAAAAGAAATTTAGTATGTATAAATATAATACTCCACTCTTCAGTAGAGGGACTATTCTCATTTGCAATTTTAACAGACACTCCCAAAATTTTGTTCACTTAAACGGACCAAATATTTGAGAAACGAGTCTATTAAAAACTGAGACAAATTTCTTCGTGATTATTTTTTTTTCATTTGAGTACTTTGGTTTCATTAACATTTATTTTGAAGACAAATTTTCAACTTATCGAATAAACATTATTTTCTTAAATAATCTCAGGCGATCGCGATTTTTCGCCAAAAT
This sequence comes from Melipona quadrifasciata, assembly GCA_001276565.1. Classification (NCBI taxonomy): domain Eukaryota; kingdom Metazoa; phylum Arthropoda; class Insecta; order Hymenoptera; family Apidae; genus Melipona; species Melipona quadrifasciata. The sequence goes on along the minus strand of KQ435774.1, from coordinate 744,675 downwards.
TATACAAAGAATTTGTTTCGACGAACTCTCGATCTTCAATATTTCCTATTCTCAAATCGAGGTTGCCCGGTTGAAATTGCGTCTACACGTCTTAGAAATTTTATACGTTTTATACTAGAAATCTCTTGAATTATGTTTGGAAATGTGATTGGATAATGCGATAATGCAAAAATACAAAAGAAAATTACTTCCACGGAAGTTGTCCGTGCACAATAGAAACTTCTGGCGTTGCATTGAAAACACGATTGAATAACCTGGGAAGTAAAAAGATATTGAAATCGAAAGGGAGATCTAATTTACGTGATAACGTAGTTACGCGTCACAAATAACGATAAATCTTGATGGATCTTCCGACAATATATCTTCGTTAGGAATTTTTTTCTTTTTATAATTTTTTGGCCACATCTTTCCCCCGACGTGATTTTAATTGATGACTGTGAGCGATAAGAATGTACAACTGACACCCGTCCCTCCATTTACGCGGATCGTATCTGTTCCACGTGGATTTCATTCGTTTTACGCGAATGAAAATGGAATCTGTCAGTGCAAAGGAAAACAAAATATTTGAAAGAAAAGCCTATTTCACGTAGGTTAATAAAAAAAAAAGAAAAAGAAAAAAAATAATGATATTTCAGAAAACAAAATATATAATATGTAATAAATTTCATTAGGTGTCACTATTTCCACTGTAATTCAAAACAATCAATCTTTCCTTTTTAATTGCCAGAAACTGATTATTCTGTTACCATTAACATTTTCATTGTTAACGTGAATTTTCTCGGACGATTTGTTATCTTTCGCCAAGTTTTCGCAGATTTGCCGATATTCGCTGCAACTTTCTTTAAGGCTCGTTGAACAATGTTTGGATCAACGTCGGCAATGTGTTTTCTGGTCGCGGAAATTCAGATCGCGTATAAAAATTTACCGCGTAAATAGTGTTACAATCATAAATTAAATGTCGCGCGTGTAAGAGTGTACCGATATCTCAGATAAAAAGAGATAAAAAAAAGCGATCTTCCTTGTACTTTAATCCGTGTACATACGTCGAGCAGCTTCCATCGCGAAGCTGTGGATAGATCGAAATTTGAACTTTGACCACTTCGGCAGTATATTTTCAGCAGTGTTGTTTTCCCTTCTACTCGACGTAGCGAGGGGCACTGCCTGATACGGAGTGACTAATCCGATGGTAGATTAGAATACTCGAGGATCCCTCGGTTATCTGAGACCTCTGCTCTTTGAAAACTGCCGGTCGAGTCGTCGCTCTCTCTCTCTCTCTCTTAATTGTATCAAAGCGACTCCGAAATTTACCGACGCTTTTTCCACGTTATTCAAATTACACCAAACGCCGGCAAACGGTGGTTTCAACCAGCGGTATCGCCGTCTGTCCAACTGCTTGAAAATTCAATTTCGTCGAGCTTAACCGGCGCAGACGGGCATCGCTCCGGTTTCAACGGCGCGCAGTTGATGCTCGGCGATATCTAAACTCCACGGAGGTTGTGCGTTACGTAAATTACGAGTGACGAAGTTTAATTGCTTCTCACGCGAGATGCTAATCGGCTGTTTATCTATTTCTGTTTTACCTCATTGCGACGTAAGTGAACAACGATCAGGGCAGGGATGTGTATCGGCGAGATAAAGTTCCCCGCGGCGTTTAAACGATAAAATATCATCTTTGTTCGTAGAACTTGTCGACTAACGAATTTGCAACTCGTGTGCGTGAAACGTGCTCGTCAAACGAAACGAAACTTCGTACTACGGAGAGAACATCCAGGAGACGACAGGTAAACAGAGACAGGTGTGACCCTTGAAACCAGACAAAAGGTAGACATCAGTCTCTTTGCTCGAAAAATTGAGAAACAACGAGCTCGAGCTGAGTTCCCACGAGCAGAAATTTCGGGGCCTAAAACGAACCCCGAGCGTGGTCAAAAAATGACTCGTCAGAGGTTACAACGCAGATGATGACGATCGCGATGAGGACAAGCAAAAGCCTCTCTCTCTCTCTCTCTCTCTCTCTCTCTCGTTGGCGTGTGCTGTACATACACTCAGCCTGTCCGTCGCGTCTCGCGCGCTTCGTGTCCTCCTGTCAGTCGGCGTGGTGCGCTCGAACGAGCGACAAGTGTCTCGAGTCGTCGTCCGCTCCGAAGATCCTCGTCAAAACCTCGAACGAAATTGTTCTTCGCAATTCTTCGGTATTTGACCAGTTTCTTTCTTCGCTCGTCGGAGTGCCACTCTGCAGTTCCCCGCTCGCGCGCGGACTTTTGCGTTTCTTGCGCGTTCCTCGATATTTTTGTAGAGGAAGGTCTCTTCGTTTATTTTATTTCGACGCGCGCGCGCGCCAAGGAGCGTATTTCTTCCCGAACACGCTCTGTACATGTACGTGGAGGCTCCTCGATGATCGCGAGTCCCGCGGCGTAACTGAAGTTTCGCCGATGTAATCGCGTTTCCGGCAGCTTGTTGCATCGAGGCGCGCGGCTGTCGTCGTCGTCGTCGGAGGACGGTTGAAGCCGCGCGGACTTTGACAGCTTTCGGAATCTCGAAACGGTTGACTGAACTCGTGGCCGAGGCAGCTGCGGACTGTTGGACGTATTGGAAATCGGTAAGTCCAGGTGCCCGACGCGACAGATTCCATTAGGACAAGGATTCCTTCAAACACCCATCGGGTGTACGTTTCTCTTCGCTCGTTTCGAGGACCAGTGCACTTTTCTCAGTTTCAAGATTCGGAAAGTGACCGAGTTGCCGAGATTCGAAGTTTGAAATTCATTTCCCACCGGGCATTTTTCCCGGGCGTAACTCGTTCCCATCGACCGTGACTGGTCGCTCGGTGAAAAGGGGGAAAAAAGTTTCATTCGCAGAGACCGGTTTTCGAATCGAAACTTTGTCTCGCTTTGACGGCGTTCGTCGCTGTTTCCGCGTCGACACGCAGTTTGAAAGAAGAGAGAGAGAGAGAGAGAGAGAGAGAGAGGCGAGAGGATCGCGAAGATCGGCGCGCAAGAGAGAGAGAGAGAGAGAGAGAGAAACAGATCGATTCGAAGCGCGCTGAAACGCGAAGCAATCGGGCGCGAGAAAACCGAGCGCATACTTACCAGCCGTTTTGCAATTCGATTCACCGGTGCGTGCGCTCGCTGTCTCGGGAATAATGCGAATGTCCGCCTCGGCGAACCTACGACGTTTCATTTCGAAATATGTGTCCCCCTGGCCGTATCGAACCCGTTAATCCCGCTATCTTCCTCGCGCCACCAAGTTCCCGTTACCGTTTTTCCTTCGCTGTCTTCAAAATATCCTCAAACTGTCTGGTTTCCGGATTCCTCTTACTTCTCCACGTTCTCGTTCGTCGGTTAATTGACTTTCTTTTAGAAACTGAAATTATCACGACGACTGTGATGCAGAAATCAGATGGTGTCGAAGAAATCAGACCGATTGTGAGCTGTGCGAAAAATTAGCCTCGACCCGTCTCTTTTTTTATTGCCTCCCGATTTCCGGATTGAAGCAAAGTATCCTCTTACTTCTTACTTTTTCCTGTTTTTGCATTCTCGATTGTCGATTTTTTGAAGAGAACTGACAATGAGTTATACAGCCAGCGTCAACGGTAACAATCAAACGAAATTGAATTGTGCGAAAAATTAGCCTCTACTCGCTGGTGTAAATGTTGTGGGAGATGACGAATGTCTTTTTCTTTAGTTCTATATACAGCATACATCCGCGAATTGCGACTACTGTTTTCATATGATAATGATTCAACGTCTGAAAATAAAAAATACTAGAACTACCCAAGGGGTTAAAATGACCAATTTCTAATTTTTGTTAGATACTTTACAGATGTGACTATTTTAGAGATGTCTTATAGATGTAAAACGTGTTTTGAAAGATTTAAATAATTTTTTCTAAAGTGTCTAAATGAAATGTTTCTCTGTTTTTCTTGACTTCAATGTCTCCGATTTAAGATCGACAGTTCTAGCGTTAATTCCACCGAAACGGACACATTGGAACGCAATTTTGAATGGCTCGGATAGTAACTAATGATCGAGGTAACAAAAATATTTCCCAATATTTTAAATTAATTGTAAATACGTTAAATAATTCGTTACGACTATTTCTTTTGTTAAATTTTATAATAAGTCGTAGAAAATAAAAGTTGGCAATAATCGCTCCAAACATGTTACGTAATAATGAACAATTTGTACAGTCATTTCTCTCGTTCAATTTCTATTTCAAAACAGATTTTTGTTACGCGCGTTAACAAGTGATAGGTAACATAGAAAACGTGGAAAATAAAAGTTGGCAATAATCATTCCAAACATGTTATTGTACGAGAAAAATTCTCGTTATACGGGAGTGTGCTGTAACGTTAATCGTAATTGAGAGGTTTAGGTTCAACATTCGATTAAAAATCGCGTAATCGGCAGATTTGGGTTCGATCGCAAGTTTGTCGATCCATTCTACGAGGGGGTAAAGTAACGGATAAATCAACGAACGATAATTGCTCGAAAATCGGAGTCGTGTAACGAATTTCCACGATTACAAGGGAGCTGCTATTTCTGTCGGATGATTCGTGCGATAAACGGTTCCAATTAAGATTGGCCAAAGAGAGGACGCGTAGGGAGGAGACGCATTCGGGGCCAACGGAACGAGTTTCATCCACCGGTTTCCCCCGTTGCTAAATACAATGAACGCCGCCGGTACAACGACAACGATCTCCCGATTTGAAGGTTCGGTGAAAGCGTACGGCGAAATTAAGTTTTAGTCTGTAACCTGTCGAAGCTGAACGAAGTTATTACGCTCGTTAAAACGACACCGACCACTTTCCACCTATTCGTCGTTCGATGTCTTTCGTTGCGCGCTCTTTTTAAAGAAGTTTGCTCCTCGATCCATTTTCCCTCCATCAGTCTACATCCACCGTCGATGGCACGATTCGCTTTCGAAAAATTTCGATTCCGACAATACGTACGTACGTGTGTTCTGCGCACGTTTCCAACGATAAAGACATTATACGTAAGGAGAATTATAGTAATTTGTCAAACTAATTTGCGAGCATCTCAGTACCGAACAAGTCAATACCTTGTCAACTTTACGACAATATATATATAATAATATATATTTCACAGTGTAATCGCAGAAATAAAAATAAAGTGTTCATATGAAATTATAAATTTAACATTGAGAAATCAATAATTTTGTTTAGTATGACAGACACTGTAATATCTGTTAGTTTTAGTGTACATTTCGAAATGTCGGATAAACAGAGACGAAACGTCAACGGGATCGTTTTAATTACTTATCAGAAAATTTTCATTATTTCTTGGGTTATCTCGCGTGAACCAGTAATCTTCGTCTCCGTCACTTTTTTCAGTCACTTTTCTCTCCTTCTGCAGAGCTGTCCTGCGACTTATTTCTTCTAACTCTCCTAAAATATTGGTTCTCATCAATATCGTCACTGTCAGTGATAAAATCACCATTAGTTTCTACATCCTCCAGAAATATTGTTTCCGAGTTTTTAAAGTTAAAGTTTCGAAATTTTAATAAATATTTTCATTACTTTTGCGTACACTAGAATCTTAACTGCATCTGAGGCGGTAAAAATACTGCGCGTGTCATTTAAATGACGCCTGACGGTGTCACCCGTAACAGGTAACAGTATTCAATTTGGCGCCAAATAGCCTCATCCTCGGATAAGGTGAAAGATGTGGCACAGTGAAATCTCGAAATTGAAATTCCCGTTGGCGCGTCTGTCGTTAATTTATCAGCGATAGAACAGCTGCGAACGTAGCTCGTTGTCGTTTATGGTAAAGGAGGGATTCGAGCGGGGACGACAATAAAAAAAAAAGAGAGAGAATTCGTGGCTGTCGATTGCAACGAAATTGGCGACGTCACGTGGTTCAAAGAGCGCAATCGTTGCCGCCATCGACTTCCTTCGCTGTCGCTCCTCGCGCAAGAATACATTATCTTTTATTGCTGCCGAGTCGGCGAGGCTGTCCCTCTTCACCCTGGCTGCATTTCTCCGGTTGATTTTCAAGCGTCTCTCGTCGAGTCGGTGACCTTTGTGCCGCGCCTCCGGCCGCCGCCGACACAGCTGAATGTAAACGAGAGCGGAAAAGAAACGAAACTCGGCGAGGGAAAAGAACGAGCGCGCCAGCTCGTTTGCCTCGCGAATAAACGCGAACGGGAAACAATCTGACTCTAACGCGCGGTATTTCAATTTTCAACCATTTTTCTCGAGTCACAGCC
>KQ435774.1:681299-738403 GCA_001276565.1 Melipona quadrifasciata | reverse complement strand
CAGCGGGCAGTTCGACCGTGAAATTAACGCTAGAACTACCAAAGTTGTCGAAATGATTAATTCATGGAATTACTTTTCTATGGAAATTTCATGTATTTTTAGATACTCGAGTGATTTTTAATGAAATGTATCGGTAGAAGCTTGTATTCTTCATTGTGTTATTAACTTTTTTTCTTTTCTATCCCGCGCTTTAATTTCTTTGCTAGAAATATTGTACTTTTTCGTTGGTTCTAGTGTTATGGCAACGTGGACGCCATTTCTCTGAAAAAAAATGTTTGTCATAAAATTTTATTGATATGCAAACATTTGAATCGGTATAAAACAAATTACAGGCGCGATCGCTCAGTACCAGACAACGCCACTCCTACTCGAGGTCTACGCCACGCCCCCTCACGAATCACGTGACTCGAATCAACCAATCGCTAATTTTCGTTGCATCAGCGTTGCACCTGAAGAGGCTCGATTTTCTGGATCACCCCCACTAAAATCAATTTCAGTGATAATACTTTTACGCGCTCCATTAATAATGTGTCCACTACTAGCGATTATTGTTTGGACGTGGCGAGAGAATTTCTTACGAAGAGAATATTTTTGATAAACACGCTGCAGTTCTCTCTTTTTCTTTTTTTTCTTGAACGTCCAGTGAGAAATGCGCAGCGCATGCATAGATAAAGTCAGATAGTCGGAGATTTCCAACCCTTTCATCGATCACAGTGCGAAATAAGGAAGGAAACAGCTCTCCCCCTGTGCTCCCCAAGAAAGGTTAATATTTTCCACTTCCTTCCGGACTTGCGACCTTCCCCCTGGCTGAAGCTCGTCGTAACTCGTTTAACCGGCGTGCGTGCGAGTACGTAAACACTCGGTAGGGTGACAGGGAAGTTATCGGCCGCTCCCAGCATCTAAAACTGCCTGCCCTGGCACGTCGTTCGCCTCTTTACGCAACAACCACTTTACGCACGCGTTCACGCCTACGGGCGAGCAATTAGCCGGCACCGGTGTTCGAAAACTTGCAACTTAACGCTGGAAATACACCGAAGTGATGCAACCAATTCGAAATTTTTCATAAAAATTATGCAGATTTTTAAAAAATGATTTCTCGTAATTCTTCGTAGAAATTTTGTAGCAGCCTTTTGAAATTTTTGCATTTTGTTCGTAATTCCAGTGTTAAATACGCACTTTCGTTGGTTCGATTTTGCTTCTTTCTCACGAGTCCGAGTTCGTCGGCGATTGAACAGGGAACGATCCATGTGTGTATATCGTTTGACTCAATTCAAACGGAACAGCCCTATTAAAAATTTGAGCAAACATTATCGTGTTATGTGCGTAGTGACTCACGGTGATCACTACGTACTCTCGTGTCTCTACTCTCGATTAATCGAGGCCTTTTATTTTTAATAAACTAATTTGAGATCATCTGCATTTTATTGAATGAACTTCAAGCACGATTGAATCGAAGACAGCACGCGAAAGCGTCGAGAAAGAGCGTGTTGTCGAGCGTATTGTGAGCGCATCCATGGAACTGCAACATCAGATGCCATTAGACATTGGCATCGTTTTTTTTTCGCGAGGGCGCCTAAGCTTCTTTTCACAGAACAGGTTGAGGATCGCGCGCTCGGCGGATCTGTTACGTTCGCGTTTTTTTCTGCACTTGTGTACGACGTTCGGAGCTTGCTGTTTCAAAAAGATCGCGACAAAGGATGCCCTACAAAACGTGCTTACGTAATGGTGACCCTCCCCCTTCAGTGCCCCTTTTCGTGCCTGTTTTGTCGGCGCGTACCCGTTGCTCCATTGTCTTTACCTGCTTCGTGAAAAAGAAAGAAAAAAAAAAAAAAAGAACGGCATCGGAACAATCCGCGGAAAAACTAGGCTGAGAACGGACGTTCGTTATGCGCCATTTTTTCTCGCCTTTGCGCCATCCACGGAGTCTAATTTTTTTACCTTCCACGTATATATCACAGGCACACATTTTTTTTTCTCGGGTGAATTGACAAATCTGTTCGGGATAATTCACGCATATATATATATATATATATTACAAAAACGTGTGCGTATCAAATTTTGGAAGCGAGATCCTGATTCTGATTTGAGGTTAAGTTCTGATTTTGAGGTTAGTTTCTCCTAGTAGGTCCTGTTCCATTTGAGGTCTCTTAGTCTCTCGCGTCAGTGAGACATCGAAGACGACTGATCAACTTACGTCATGTTATGATACGTTGATAAAATGATGAAACGTCGCAATTACGCCTCGCCTTCTTTGTACTTTCGCCCACTTTCACTCTCTTTTGTCTTTTCGAACGACAATATAGCGGGGTTGGATTTTTTTTCTAAGTACGAAACGCCTCGCTTCCGGCGTGCCAGCGAGCGTTGATTAAAACAGCAGCTGTTCGCGTAAACTATTTTCGCAAACTATTTTCCGACGTGGAATTAAAAAATCGATGGCCAACTCGCGCGTTACTTCGTCGTTACGTGGTTGGACAGCTTGGACGAGCTCCGATATCGGAAACGGAAACCGCCGCGATAAGCACGGAGAACTGGTAGATATCGTGGACCAAAAAATGGCTTGGAAGCGCTTTGAAACTTGAAATATTCCTCGATATAACCTGCTCGAACGAGCGTGAAGCCAGATCCTTCTATTTGGCGATCAAAATGACAAAGATTGCGCTCGCGTTTATGAACGAATCGTCAGAATTTGCAGAGTCGACGCTGATGCCGCGGTGAAATCATCGATGACGAGTCGCGAGAGAAACGGTGTAACGCGTCTCGGCGAGGATTAGACTTTCGATTCTTCCCTCGGGGCAAATAGCCACGCGATAGAAACCGCACGCGCGCCAGTATTTTCAGCGCGTACGCCGATCGTTGAACGAATGCACCATCGTCGTACTAAATATGCAGAGTGTCTCGTGACTGGCGGTATGATTCTGCTAATAAAAATGTATTTTTTTTTTTATACTGTTTTGCATTTGCAATTTTGACAATTGAGTTGCGATAAGACGGGTTGAAAAGGAGGAACGAAAAGCGAATTTAAAAGTTTATCAGAGTTTTATACATAGAGTATTTACTCGTCGCATTTATCAAATGTAGAATTTAGCGTATGAATTATTGGTTAGTTATCGAGAATGTGGATACTAGACAGCCGTGAATATTCTACGCGCAAAAATATGTGAAAAATATAGAACAAAGTTTTTCTCATCATTTTCAAGAAAACAGACCTTCACAAATGCGTTTCGTTGAAGATTGTCTTGGTAGACTCGACAAATTTTCAAACTCAATTCACTCGAGAACGAGGCACTTGTATGTCTTACATACAAATTCTACTCTGCATTCTCGACTTACTTTCGCACCTGGAGTAATCTTGCGTCAATTACTTTCTTTCGTCACGTCTAGAATTGACTAAATTCAAGTGTAGATTCGAAAAATATTCAAACACGATCTTCTCGAAAGCTTTAACGGAGGCTTTAACGGACAAATTTTATCCTTTCTTTCCGACTCATTTTTTCACGTGGAATTTTGGTTGCACCAATGACGAGTCGCCCTATGTATTCAATATCAGAAATTAAAAAATCACTACTTAAAGAATAATTCATACGTTTCGTGAAATCTTCGACTTGTAACGAAGATAACATCACGCAAGAGCTGATGAAAAGTGCGTCTACTTTTAAAGAGGGGGGAAAAGTAGTGAACGTATTCGAAGAGACAGGTCATCGCGGTGCTCCCGTTTCTCGACACAAAGACCATCACGCTAGGAGCGTTAATTTATCAAAACGAGATAAAACCGATGTCATCGTCGCGGATGGCTCGTCCAAAAAACCGCGAACAATGGCGATCTGCCTCGCCGAGTCGACAAAGGAGTCGAAAAAGTCGGACAGGGATTGGTATCTCTCGCGATCTCTCGCGATCGCCCCGGGGGCAATCATCTTTTATCTCTCGCAACACTCGAATTATCCGGGAAATTCTCGCGGAGAATGAAATTTCCGTCACGGAAAGCGCGATTATCTTCGTTAGTGGAACATGAATTAGCATGCAACCTGCTTGGAACGGAACACTCGAGCCGGAACGCGCGCGGAGAATGCGAACGTTTCTTTTTTTTTTTCCCCGCCCATGCGATAACTGTTTCGTTTCCTCCGTTAATCAAGTGTACGTGTTTTCAGGTGATCGGTAACGGACTGAGGACCGACGTGGGCAGCTGCGACGACTTAACAAACGGTGAGTCACGCATCGTGTCGCCGACGCATCTCTCTCCGACGCTCCTCTCTGCTTCTCTCTCTTATCGTTTTACAACGAGATACGTAGCGTATCTAGGGTCTTTTGCTCTTGTAAATAGCCCTGACTGACTATAAAAAGCGGCACGGATCAGATAGTACAGAAGCGTCGTCGGTACGCTTTGGTTTCATTGATCAAATCCCGTGGTGAAAAGACCCACCGCCATTCACGCTCCCCCTAACGATCGCACCCCTAGCTACACATCGGACATTACGGTACGACAATATTCGTCCACACTGCATTTTCTCTTTCTTCCTTCGCACATTGGATACCCTTTCCTCGTCATTTGTGAAAATGAAGAGAAGAATTCTTCGCTCGTTGTGAAGATTAATCGTTGCATTAGCTTTGTGATGTATCAAGTATTGCGGGGGCAACCCAGGAAATCGGGCCTCTTCAGGTGCAACGCTGATGCAACGAAAATTAGCGATTGGTTGATATGAGTCACGTGTTTCTCGAGGGGGCGTGGGCTAGACCTCGAGTAGGAGTGGCGTTGTCTGGTACTGAGCGCCTGTAATTGGTTTTGTATCGATTCAAGTTGGCTGCACATCGATAAAATTTTGTGGCAAAAAAGTCGTCTTCGTTTCCTAGTCAGAACAGTTGCTTCTGGGCCTTTCGTACTGGGGTACAAGTCGTGCAGTTTTTGATTTTCCTTATTATTCGTGAATCATTATATTATATATATGTACGTTATACATATTTATAATGCATTACATAATATATTTAACTTTATTCGTCGCAAAGATCGTTCTCTTTCTAAAGTTGATCGTTACTCGTTATTTGTACTAGCTTGTTTTGTGATATGTTAGGTCATTGCGATTATGTTGTTATTCGTGAATAACATATCATTAGATTATTACATAATATATCCTTATTATTCAGTAATTGTGACTTCACTTGCCTACAAAAGGACAAGGAGTACACTTGGGAATTTTCTTCGACGGGACAAAAAGAAGAGAGATTGCGCGTAATTGGAAAATAGGTGGGAGGAGCTCGGGGGATCGCGGTTTCGGTGGTGGTTACACGGCAAATCCGGCAAACGGTTACGGCCCTGACTTTGCCCTTCGGTCATTATCATCTGTCGGAGCGGTCGCCGCATTTTCTCACGCTACTTCAGCTGCTGCTGCTTGCGCGCGCGGTGCAATGATCTCCCTCCCGTACCCGCACATCTGCCTCAAAATTACATCCTGACCGGGCCTGCATTTTTATTCTCTCCCAGCGGCCAGTTCACCCTTGCCCGACTCCTCGCGTCCGTCTACGCCCGATCCCTCAGCCCAGGCGAGTTAAATCTCCGAAGAAAACGCACTCGGCCGTTCCCTCGTTCCACGAGTGATCGATCGATCGTTTCGAGCGAATTCACTTTCGATGGAAAATTGTCCGAGTGTATCGTCACGCCTGCCTTTCGATCGTGCTTCTTTTCGATTTCGTCTTCGTGAAGGGAAAGATCGCGTGATTTCCTAGGCTCGAGATTAGGCGATTTCACAGCGACCGTTACTTTCGCCGCTGCACTCTGTCGAGGTGTACTAATTAACAATAAGCAGTCGGAACTAAGCCATTCTCTATACTTGTGGATTATGATTTTTGCCACAGCAGATGATCATTCTTGCTAATTTTATAGCTTGTAAATTTTATAACCTAGGGAAAGTTACCTTCCAGCCGGAACTCGACTCCGAGTCTCGTTTCTCGTTGATTTTCGTTTCTTTAACCGACGAGAGCGATTTGCTTCGTCGGCTCGTCGAGTCCGATCGATTGTCGATAAATTTGTACGACCGAAAGAAAATCGGTCGTTATGCGAATTGAAAGCGGTCGCTTTCTTCTAATCGAGTTGTAACACCTGCTTATTTACATCTGACGTTTCTTCATCTTGGTGCTCTGAAGCGAAACTGCTGAAATGTACCGAGAGGGACGTTGAATCGGCGGAATAATTTGCCTCCGCCTAAATTACGTAACGTGACGTTTTCTCCCAACGAGTCTCTCGGAGAAGTCTGATCGAAATCGTAAAAGTCGATGGACGAACAAACAACTGGGAGACCGTCGTGGCAGAAGAAAGAAAAACTAACGAAAAAGTGGAACCGAGTGGAAAACGATTCTACGAGGTGTTCTTTACTTTCATTCTCTGATTGTTCTTCGCTGGAAGCGATTTCGCGGTTTATGGTGTTTCTCGGCCTCGCGACCAATTTGATTCAGCGAATCCACGAAAGATCCGCTCGTCATGAACGTGTACGTGATCATCGTGTCGCGGTTCGATGAATTTTCGCTCGTAAAATCGAGCCATGCCGACGCGAAAGTTTGCTCCCTCCTTGGATTCTCTCGAGTCGTACCTAGTCAAAGCGAAACACCAAATTATTCATACGATCTTGTTCATTTTTTGGAGGTTCATAAACGCACGATCATTCCACATTTGGAATGTCGTTTTAACGACCTGGCAAATTAAAGCGAGATCGAATCAACTCCTAATCGAGCAACAAGTTCTTCCAAATTGCACTGCTTTCTACTTGATCGAAAAGATCGGTGAGGTGGGAAAAATAAAAAAAATGGAAGGTGAAACGTACGAGCAAGCGTTTCAAGGACAAGAACGTGGTAATTTTTACGAAATCGCGCGTGGCAGGCACGAAATCGTGACTCACTTTTCTGCTATTTCCTTCGATGCGTTTTTCAGTCTGTCGATAGGTCACGCGAGATCATCCGGCCAACTCCCACGCGGCGATCGAAGGAAAAAGAGGGAAGAGGCACGCGCTAATTGCACGATACTGCGACATTACGTCAGCATGTCGTATCTCGCTGTTCCTTACCAGTCTTTTAGCCTTTTTTTTTCAAATAGAAAAAACAGAGACTTTCTCACGTGGAGGATTCTGGAAGGATTTTGTCCTTTCAAGAAAATTGTTTTTTTTTTTTAGGAAACGTGAAAACTGAGAGAAAAGAGTAAATTATAACAAGAGATGGGTTAAAGTAGAATTCTTCGATAAATATTTGTTTAACCTATGGCGATGAGTGGTAATGAATATAAAATGTCACGAAATTCTTTCTTTCTACGCACGAAGAATCCTGGAAGAAAATTGCTCCTTTGTGAAACGTGCAGGAGAAAAACTGCACGACTTGTACCCCAGTACGATTCACTGAAAGGCCCAGAAGCAACTGTTCTGACTAGGAAATGACGACTTTTTTGCCATAAAATTTTATTGACACGCAAACATTTGAATCGATACGAAACGAATTACAGGCGTAGATCTACCAGACAACGCCACTCCTACCCCACGCCCCCTCACGAATCACGTGACCCAAATCAACCAATCGCTAATTTTCGTTGCATCAGCGTTGCACCCAATTTTCTGCGTTACCCCCGCTAAAATCACTTTCAGTGATAAAAGAGTAAATTATGACAAGGGATTAAAGTAGAATTCTTCGGCAAATATCTATATAACGTAGCCAGTAGCCTGCGATGATGAATGAATGTAAAATATTACAAAACTGTAGTGTGCTGTACGACTGCGAAATATGGTTGAATCGCCGTGGAAAAGCAGATCTTCACGGCGATTAAATCGAATTCTCTAGGTCGTAACAGACGAAACTACCGGAAGGAGAATGCGTTCCAGCTGGGTATAAATCACGCGAGACACCAAATGGCCCTCCCCTACTGGTGTTCGTTCCAAACGCCTGTTTCTAGGATAACTCCTGCTTCGAGGAACCTTCGTGAAACTTTTCAAATTCCACGAACTCTTTGCCAGTGAATGTCCACCGATCGTAAAAAAATAGTAAAGAAATTTCTAAACGTGAACTTTCCAAATAGTAAAAATTAGTTGTTTGTTGTACGTTTTTTTTTAGATACGTATTACGTATATCCGAAATGGTCAGGTTTGGAATTGGGACGACGATCACGCTTTCTACGAGGCGAGCGACGTGCCTGGTATTCGTGAATTCCAGTACGTCTGTTCTTGTCGTCTTGTTCTCTGCGTTAGCGTTCGACTGTTCAACTCGCGAATTCGATTTAACGCGATGCTGAAATGCATTGTTTACCTTGGGGGCGTGAGAAGGTGGGTACGTGGCCGTCTGTTCCGCGTACTTTGCTATCCGATTAGCGGCTATGCGAAGCCTTACGTAAAAGTATATAGAAGTTGCCTGTTTGATACGGCTCGCGCCCGGAAACGCGCTCAGTGCGATCCGACGCGATGTGCGAGGAGGGTTCCGTGAGGGAGAGAATCGCCTTGTTGGAGGGTGAATAAAAAGCTGACCGCGAAGATCCAACCCGCTCGTCGCTCGAGCTTTTCCTTCATTGCTCTCGAACTAAACGGCCCCTTTCATCCCCCTCTTTCCTCCTCTCCGTAGAATATCTCTCTCTATCTCAAGATACAATGGATCTAACTTGGATCGTAACTTAGTTTCTTTCAAATATTTCCCTTGTCACTCTCGTAAGCACTCTGCTCGTACGTTCTCGCTTCTCAAAACACAGGCACGCGTACAAAGCGATGAAATAAATCTCTAACCGAGTCCGACACCTAATACCCTAATACAAATGTTTCGAATGACTTTTCTTTCACGACAGTTTAGTGTTTCACGTTCGTTTCTTTTTTTCCAGGAAGAAACATGGCACCGGTGTTGGGTGTACCACCCCCTCCTCCACCTGCTCCTCACATGGGACCAGACGGCTTGATCTTGCCGAGAAAACCGTTCAACCCTTGCCTCACCTCTAGCAATCACAAGGACCTTCGCAGGGAATTGTTATTCAATCAGAAAGTGTAAGCCTCTTCCAGAAGCTTTTGGATCTTTTATTCTTCATGTAACACCACCCAGGCGTGTTATATTTCATGTTATATTTCATGTAACATAAAGCGTCTGTTGCAACGCCGAGAATCGTCGTTATGAACAATTGCACGAACTTTGGACTTGTAAAATCACATTTTACGAACCTTTGAACAGTGTGCGTGCAATAACGTTCGCGGTAACGGGAAAGAGAGATACGCGCGTGGCTTTCGATGCCATGCCACTTCGCACGCCTATCATCGAGAAAATCGTTTCCTGCTAGCGTAGTACGCTAGGCTCTCCAGACTTGTACGTGTTCTCCGAGCACGTGTGCTTGCGACTCATTCCCAGGCACTTTTACGGTTTAAGCAGGGCCGCTATTCAATTGAAAGGTTGTTCACGCGCGTTTTTCTTCATCGTGGCAATTTTCGCGCGAGGCCCGCAGCACGCTCGCCGCTGCGCGTAATTAGCTAACCGCATCGGTTGTTTTCACTTTCTTCCAGCGGCAGGAACGTGCTGAATCAGAAGAGTGAGCTCCAGCGGGCACTCGAGAAGCAGAGGGAGGCTGCCTCCAGGAGAGAGGCTGAAAGGAATCGGGAAGAGAGTTTCAAAGACGATCCGAGAACCGCTTTGCAAAGGGCCATCGAGCAAAGAGCGAAGCATATCGAGATGGCAGTCAGTGTCTCTTCTCTATCTTTATCTTTCCAGTTTTTCTTTTTTTTTTAGTCATTCGACATCGAGGAGCTTTCTCTGAAAAAAAAGGGGGTCTACAGGTCAATGGCAAAGACGTGGGTGAAGCCAAAGTGTATCTTTTGTTAGTCGAGTTTACTCAATTTATACTTCAATGCAATAGTTCTTGTCTTGGGACGAGAAAGCGCCTCAATTTCTTCTTTTCTCGACTTCCTTGATTTAAGCTATCTCGAGAATACTAACGTTTTGGTTTCTTTCAGTTGGAACAGTCGCAAACGACGACGGAGGCGCCCAACAACCTCTTGATGACAGCGAGAGCGAAGTTGAAACCGCGCACAGATTCGCAATGAAGTTACGTAAAGTGAGAGGGAGGAGGACGAGAAGAAACGCAGAGAGAGACGCAAAGAGAAAAGTCAATCGTGAAACGTGACACGTGCATTGTGCACGGTTGTCGCGCGAGTGAGCCAACGAACGAATTGCGCTGGCTCTTGTCACATGTACATATACGTTTAACTCGATGAGAATTCGTTGAAAATAAAGTAAGATTGCGAGGGTCGTCATTGAAGTAGCGAAACTTGTTAAACAGCGCAAAACCGAAAAGATACGCATATTCGCTGATATTCGAAATGGTACTCGTGCGTCTTTCGTGCTAAAAGTAGATAATTGCCTTACTCTTCCAAAGTTCTCAGAGATCGCGGCTGCGCACACTGGGCGATTCATTTCGTCTTCTAAGCGACGAGTAGTCTAGTTAGATAGTACAGTCGTAACCATTGTTTTCCACGCCTAAGGAAACCGCATGAACCGAAGCGATACACGTGTATCTATTCGCGCGCATAAGTCGAACCAAGTCTTTTTAAACGATGAATCTAGGGGATTGTTGACTCAGACGTTGTGCAAAACCGATAATTCGTTTGTCAAGACCGTGTATAGCTCTCGATCGACGTATGTAACTTGCCTATGTGTGTCAGCGATGCTGCATGATGCCTCTAACTTCGCCTAGTTATCCGAGACGCGAGGTGTCGAGATTTGTTTGCAACAAATTGGCCTTCACAGAGCGCCTTGACGAGAAAATAGTTTACTCGGTGTTCACGTTCGATACTTTGTTACGTGCTCGAGATTTTTCAGAGCCGTCTCATCTAAGGACTACCTATCGTTAGAATAATTAAGAGACCAGTCATGAATAGTACGAATAGATACGAATAGACGAGAATTTAAAAGAAAATAAGTATAAGTGTGCAACACGTTACGTAGCTTGTTATCGTGCCTGAATTTATACCAAGATCAGACCTGAATACGAAGTACACAGAAATAGCGTTCTACCGCAATAGAATTGGAATAGTAGAATCAACACCCTGGGACCATTGTACACTTGTAACGACTACTAGCAGTTAAATGAAAAAAAAAAGCATCCGATATAGATTGATGTAGCAGCATTTATTAAACTTCGATGTTTATAGTTCAGGAAAGGAATGAAATATATATTGTTGCACTGTACTGTTTCAATCGAGGATCAACTGTAGGAACGTGATCGTTCGTTCGAATTTAGCAAGTTTTCTATTGATACATGTGTGTTACAGGATTTTCTATTGTTTCGGAAATTGAATAAAGATAACCGTGATATTTGAAAATAGTTGTAATGTAAAATTCTACGAAACAATAAAGAAACTCGTTAGTAAGTTATAATAATGTATACATAATAATGTAAACATAAATTCTAACATTATCGCGTTAATTGCATCAAATTCCGATTTGTAGGACTATTATCATATTGGAGCAATTAAAATATTAAATATATTTTATTCAACGTCAATAATATACGTTTTCTTCCACCATCACAAATCTGCAGAAAAATAACAACAAATGAAAACGTGTTAGTTGCAATACTAGTACAACCTCGATTATTCGACAATTCTTAAATACACTTTCCCTTATCCATAGTTCAATATTGGGTTAAAAAATAAAATAAAAAAATATGCAACTTTCTCGTATTTCGAGTATCTCATAATATTTCGCATTTCGCTCTATTATCATGATTATATACTTGTAGCATTCTACCGACAAAGGAAAAACGATGAATAAAATATCGTGTAATTAAATATCGCGTTATTAATAATAACGTTTATCATCAGTGTGAGTTTATATAAATCAACTTGTACATTCCCAGATAAAGGATATAATGAATACATGTAACGCGATTCGAGAACAACAGACATTTCAGTAATCATCTCCGCGAGAAATAACTTCTTTACACGTTGGACGTAAAACGAGAGTATGCTCGAATTGAGCAGTGTAACATCCCTTGACATCGACCAAAGGTGGGTAAGCCTCTACGGCACCTTTATCACATAGATCCTTCAGAGCCATTTGATACTTTGTGCAACCAACACGATCTAACCATCGCTTGCAGAAAGCCAAAGTACCTGTTACGTTATAAATATATAGTTTGTTGTTTTACCATTCGTTTCTCGATAGATAAATTATTCATAGGAACCAGTTGATAAAACAGTATTTACCGAAATGCTTGTTGATGACGTTGAGTAGCGATTTACTGCTTTGTAATCTCAGTGGAACGAATCCGGCATCAAAGCTCTTCATATAATGAGAACAATCTAAATCATCGTGAACGATTCCTCTCCCGGTGGATCCGAAAGTTTCAATGGCATAGAATTCATTCTCTTCCATTCTGGTAGCTTCGCCTCCTTTAACTATCGGTACAGTTTTTCCAGCGTGGATACGATACGGAGCGATTGAATGACCATTAAGATTTCTTATGGATTTTACCTAAACACGAATCAATGATAACGATTCCCGATAACATCTACAGATTATAATCGGAATAAGGTAACAAACATACAGGATAAGTTTTGCCGTCTAATTCAACTTCGTACGACTCCATAACTTCTTGAATTGCAGCACCAACGTCACATAGTTGAACATCAATACCAGCAGCCTTAATTCCAGTATTTGTAGCGTCACGAACCGCTTCGATGAGTTTGTCGTATTTCGGATTGAATGCTAATGTAAACGCACAGTCGATGATTCGTCCGTTAATGTGTGTACCAAAGTCTATCTTGGTTACATCGTCGTATTCTAAAACAGTCGGATCTCCAGCGTTTGGAGTGTAATGAGCCGCGCAATGATTTCTTGAGCAGCCAGTTGGAAATGCTAGCCCAGCTTTTAATCCATCTTCTCCTATCAATTTTCTACCCGTGTTTTCCAACTCATTGCAAATTTCTATCATTGTCATTCCAGGTTTCACCTGGAAATAGATTACGTTTTTGCGTGAATTGCTTTCTTCAGTTACATTCATTTCTACTACATACCCATTTCATAATATGTTTCCTTGTTTGTCTATGAGCCTCGGCTGCCTGCCTTGCTTCATTGTAGATATCGTTGTGCATTCTATCGAAAGCACGTGCTTCTTCGCTAGAAAAACGATCTTTAGCTGTTCTGTCATCTACTCCTGCAGCTGAAGGATGATCCATTATTTGCCCAATTGGGAAATTCCCATCTGGGAATAATTCCGACACAGGAATAGTCGGAGGATCTGTTTGTTGCTTAGGACCTCCAGCTTTTCCACGTGATTTACGTTTCTTTTTCTTTTTCTTAGCATCGTCTGTTTCTGCATCGTTTTCTGTTGCATCTACGTCACCTTCTATAATGTCATACGTATAAAACGATTATCTTTCATATGAATTTAAAAACAAGTAATACCTTCGGCATTATCTTGCTTCGGTTTGTCTTCTTCCCCTTCCGGAACATCTGCGCTAGCTTCACCAGCTCCTAAAAAATATTTATTGGGAAATTATGAAAGTGAAAATATTAGTGCAAAAAAAAAAAGAAAAAAATAATGAATACAATTTAAAATTGCATTAAATAAAATTTTCATTGTATATAATAAAAATAATATTGATTATAAAACTAAAAGTAACTGTACGTTTTGTCATAAAATCCAATCACTTTGTGTAAAGCAAAACTTTGGTCGTGAGGTAATAGGAAGTAGAAACAGGTGCTAAGTAACTTCTATATGACATTGCGTCGCTCTTGGACACGTTGTGTTTGTGTTCATTAGTTTCTACTGTACCACGTAAATACAAAATTGTATAACGTTAATGTGTATCGTCATAAAACAATTGAAAAGGACTGTTGCACGCGTACGCATATTTAGTTCCAAAGCAAAAAAATCGAAACTAGTGTGAAACATATGATAATCCCCAAACTTGCGTAAACGGGTATACACCGAACAATTTATGAAATGGCGTACCAGCTTTCTTCTTCTTTTTCTTCTTCTTATTCTTCTTCGAAGCTTCTACTGCGCCAGTTTCATTTTCCTCGTCAACGATTTCGTCTTTTTCTTCGTCTACTAATTTTTCGGCGGACTTGCCGACTTCATCCAACACGGCAGCCATTTTCAAGAGATAACCAAACAATGTTACGTCATCGACGATGGACAGTATAGATAAAGCACCTCGTGGCAGTTTGCGTCATATGTTCTGAAGTACCGATTGATATAAAATCAGTTTCTCAGCGATTTGTCGTAACGAATTGCAGAAATTTCAATTTAATTGTTAAAAGCAATAAAATCTATAGCTAGGAAGAAATCACGCTGCATGTCTGAGAGCAAATGGTAGTGATAGACTACTTTTTATTGTAGCATGTCTATTATTTTCAATGTTAATTATTATTCGCGAATCTTTGTACGAAATGCGCGCGCAACGATTTTAACTTTAGGTAAAGATCGCATCACCAATGAAAACGGCCAAATACGGAATATACTCATTGCGATTCTCGAACAGAGAATCGATATTTCTCGATAGCGAAAAATCTGCAGTAACGTACGTATACGTAACGTATTTGTTCGTGTTCATTACAGGCGGGAAATATAGCAAGAAGAATTATCCAAAAATTCAAGCAAAGAGTGTAGTTAATAGCTTTTAGATTTGTTTCGCATTGTTGAGAACATTTGCAATTTAGAATAGTCAGCATTATTTAGAAAAGTTAATACCTATATTGAATTTGGTCCGTTGTTGGTTAGAAGTGGATGTGAATAATTTATACAAGTGGTTCGTGAAAGTATTTGAACATATAGCACAAAAAAATTGTATATCCGTATAAACATTACGATCGTGTTGACAAAATTTTAAATTTTAAAATTTTTTAAAATTCATGGTTACGTATGTAATGTTTAAACATTCTGATTAGGTGCTTTACCTTTTCGGTAAATTATCGAATTCGACTAGTATACGCTCGAGCGCCCCTCCCCCACCCTGTCGTTAGTTCGTGACGTGTTGTGCGGGGGGTAGTCGACTATCGAAAATCGTGGTGGTAAGACGTATTTCTTCGCGCGTGACATTTATTAATTGCGTAATACTTTCATCGTCATTTTCTCATCCCTCATATCCACGCTATTAGTAAGTACGTTTAATTAATTTGCGTTATTATTCAATAATTTATCAAATATTTATATACTTTAGATTTTCATTTGCGTAGATTGTCGGTGAGTGCAAAAGAAGTATTAAGGGAACACAATGAATTTTACAAGGACGCCATAAAATTCAAAGAGAATATTATGGTGAGTTATATAAAATTTAATAGCTTTTCATGGAGTTATGGAATTATTTGATTCATTTTGAAGGAAACAGATTCTCTCTTCCTTCAGAGAGAAATATTGTCACGATCAGGTTTAAACATGTTTTGCGCATCGCGTTGTTTCAGTACTGCGCAGGTTTGTTTAACGGACAAGCGCGCCATATTTGATTATTTCAAAGTGTATTTGAAACTCTAATGACAAATATTCAAAGTAAAATTTTTGCACAGTTATGTCACAAAATATTTATAAACATCTGGTAATATTAAAAAATATTTTACAATAAATATTAATACATTAAATATATCGATTAATTTTTGTTTTATTCTGTTTTCTTAAATAAACGAATAATTTATTTTATTTATTTTATTCGTTGTATTTTGCTTAAGCTATTATTAATTTCTATTGAAATAAAATCTTCAAGCTTTAATATAAAAAACAAAAACAACAAAACGTTTAAAATTATTAAATTTTAATTATTAAAATTTCAAATTTAAATAAAGTTTTATTTTTTAAAATATCTTAAATTTTTTAAACTATCAGCAATATATTTTTAAAAATAAATAGTTATAATTATATTACTTTACATATTTTTTTGTTACAGATATTCTTCAATCCTTACTTTTTTTATGGTGTTCAACGTTGCAATTTAATGATGGATTTCACATGATTTCTCTTGGATCACGATTACATCAACGATGGTCTTCACGTCTAATCGTAAGTCACATGCACTCTTGTTCCTCCGTTCACTCAATCATGTCGTAGGATGAAAGATCCAAATCGACATGGGTGACTATATTACGTAGAACTTTTGATGAGTATAATGACAGCAGATATTTATTACATCAGTGAATAGTAATATTTTATTTATTAACTTAGGATAGAATCTTCTTGCATATCACGTTTTCTGGTGTTGATAATTATGCATTAATAATTATTATGAGAGACATGACAAAAATGAATTCTTTTTTTTTTCTTTTTCTTTTTCTTTTTCTTTATCTTTTTCTTCTTCTTCCTCTTCCTTTTCTTCTACTTCTTGTTCCTCTTCTTTTTCCCTTATTTATCTCTCTCTTCCATTTTTTATTACCTTCTCTTCCTCTATAAAGCATTCTCCGCGGTTTATTTTAAAAATTTTCAACTTTGTACGGACTTATCCGATTTCGGTAAATTAGACAACGATAATACCAACACTACAAGAAAGTAGTTTCAAAAGTTTCGCGTTCTGCCGAGAGATGATACTGGCAGCGAGCTCCCAGCATTCCACGGGTGGTTCGAAATGGGAGATGCGCGCGCGTTCGATAAAGACATGCGCGAGACAAGCGGCCGCAGTCTCGACAGTCAGTGCATGGCGGCCCGAGGCCCATCGATATCGTATCGCGTAGCACTCGAGATACGCGTTCGAGTACACGAGTGCGTCCGTGGTGCACCGGGAAAACTTCCCTCGTCCTTCGACCGCTCGACCCCTCTTTGTTCGAAGAGTACCGCCGTTGTAGTTGACGTCAGTGCGTGACGCTTGTGTGACAGGATTTCTCGTCCTTGCTGGATCTCGTGGATTCGCCGGCAATCGTCAGACGACAGCGAGTGAACACGGACCAATCTACCGGTGAATATTCACACACCAATAATATTTCAATTCGCGTGCGCGACCATTTCTCGAACCATGCGTCGCTACGGGGTTTCACCCCTTTTCACCGTAACCGTGCAATTACCGATCGGAGCAACAGGATATCTTGATTTTCTACAACGACTATTTTCACTATTTTTTTCTTTTTTATTCACGAGTTCCTCCTTTCTCTCACCAGTGTCATCGTACGATATCGACGGCGTTTGACTGAACGAAGGATAGGAATTATCACGGTCAGACAGTTGCCATATTAACGTGGATGTCCTCGGAGCACGAGGGCGGCGTGCCCGCTCGGTACGGACAAAGTAGTTTATACCACCATAGGATGACGTATCCGGCAACGGTGTTCAATGATCCGGAAAATATCGTACAGGCTCGGTGTCACCGGCGCGGATATCTTTATTTCTCGTATCTGCTACGTGCTTGCGATTTCCGACTCTCTTCCAATTCCTTTCTCTCTCTCATCGTCGTGATACCGATGTTCGTGTGAAGCCCACACCCGCAGCGTTGCCAAACGCTACAGGTGTGGTCATTGACTTCGATCGAAAGATTTGTTGTTGTTACTTACTCGTCCAACGCGGCTACGAATTTTTTTCCCCTCTTGGAGTTGAATTTTCACGGCGAGCATGAGAGCCGCGTATGTGTATACCTGTAACGTCACTTTCACGGCTCCTGGCAGCTACGTGGGCGAGCGGACATGCTCGATTCGAGCAAACCGAACAAGGTTAAACGCGGACGGGCAAGGTTAGCGTTAATTCGCTCCGCGTCTACGTTTCGGAGTACCGTAAGAGTTCCCGAGGTTATCGCGAGCAGTTTCGAATCCGTATCTCTGTCATGTTGCGATAGATTATTGTAATCTCGTTGTGGAAGGTAAAAAATCGTCTTCCGAGTACCTGGTTCTCTTTTAGAAAGTGAAAGATCGTCCACTTTCGATTTTCTCAAAAAAAAAAAAAAAAAAAACTGCGACTTGTACCCCAGTACGATTCGTCTCACTGAAAGGCCCAGAAGTAACTGTCCTGACTTTTTTGCCAGACATTTGAATCGAGGGAAAACAAATTACAGGCGCGATCGCTCAGTAGATCTATCAGACAACGCCACTCCCACTCGAGGTGTACCCCACGCCCCCTGGCGAATCACGTGACCCAAACTAACCAATCGCTAATTTTCGTTGCATTAACTAGCGTTGCACCTGAAGAGGCCCGATTTTCTGCGTATAAAAATAAAACTACTTTTTCACTGAAACAGAAGAAACCTCTCCGATTACGTAACGTTCCTCTTACGTGCGTCGCGTTTATATATATAACCACGTCGCGACTCACTTCCAAACTTCCTTTATCTCTTGCATTCGTAATGTCGTCGGTAATTTGCATTTCTCACGTGTCTCAACCTCGTACGTTTCAACGGCATTTCACGCAAGATCGTTATCGGATTGATGCCGCTCGTGTTCGTTACCCGACGCGTGTAGTTTTCGGGTAATAAGATTCCCTCGAATCGAGCGATCGACTGGATGAACGAGCAATCTCCACGAAGCGAACGAGGTTAGAACGCGGAAGAACAAGGTTAACGTAGGCGACGCCAGATGCGTTGTAGCGACTCGTAGCCTAGTCTTATCAGTTGAAACCGAGTCGGGTACCGTTGCTTATCAACTCACGGTTGGAAACAGAAGTTCCCAGTGAGCTCGCATCGGCTCCGCGTATATTTTGCCGGAAACGGAAACGATACGTCGCGCGATTCCAGGTCTCGTTCGTTCGCGTTTAATTGCGACGACGACGACGATGACGGGTAGACGCGAGCGTAAAAATAACACAATTACGCTATTTTTTCAGTATTTTTTCGTAGAAAATTATACGCGACGTAATTATAATACACATAAATATAATTGTGATACCGATTTTCCGTGTTGATGAATTACGTTATCTTTTCAGAATTTCTCGTAGAAAGTTATTCGGTGTTGGTTGGAAAAAAATTTGCCATACATTTCAATTAAATCGTCATCCTCTTTTGCATCGCATAACGAAAAAACCACGCTTTGATGTTAACTCAACTCGTCGAACCGAGTCTGAACATTGTTCTTCATCCGAACATCGAATATTCATATCCACTTGCGTTTTAACGTACCTTTAACGTGAATATCGAACATTCGAGTTACTTCGTACGTGAAATCGGTATAAATGATCCCTTTGATCTTGCCAGCCGAGAGATCATCCTTTTAAACGTGCTTTTCCAAAGCAATTCGTCGCGATAATGCCTCCCATCGTCTCGCAGATTGTTACGATCGTATCTGTCCCGATAATTATTCATCGAACAAAAGTGGTGGAAAGGGGGGGGGGGGAACGGGGAGATAGATGCGCGCGTTGGAATTACAAGCGCGGTCGTTAAATTCTACATACGTGCCGAAGAAGGCGAGAACAATAGGTTAGCGGTGACCGGTTGGACGCAGAGGAAGAACCAAATCCTCTCTCTGCGCGCTTTTTCTTTCGCTCGATTGTTCCGTTCTTCTCGCTCGCGCCGAGAGAGCGAACAGAAGCATATTTATGTAGGTAGAGCAAGTGAGAGTGCTCTTGTCTCGAGAACGGTCACTCGAGCGGCGAATTAGTGGAGTTTAGCGACACCGTTTCTTCCCTTTTCTCTTGACCCCTTTAATCGCCGTTTCGACAGCAGCGAGGACGTGCGCGTCTTTCTGTCGACAGTCGCACGAGAATCACGATTTTTTCCCTCCGATTCACTTAACTTTTTAACAGTTTTAACGCCTTTCGGTTGCCCTTCCAGTCTCGCGCGAATGTGTAAAATTCTGCTCGATCGAATTTTGCACAATTGTCACATTTTTTTTTCAATCAGTTCAGATCGCCAGGTGTAATACCTCGTGCACACGTGCAGGTACTTCACCGATAATGCATATATCCGCGGTAGAATTTTTCAATATCGTCGCTCTGGCCGTCCCCCGACGTTTCTGGCCATTCGATATCGGATCGATCGTCGACGGCGGCGCGACGCCCTGTTGAAATTCAGCCGCGAGCCGCGTGACTCTCGCAGCTTCCACACACGCCCGATGGAAAGTATTTCAGCGGGGATTGTACGTACGTGGTTATTGACCTTGTTCATGACCTCCATCGCAATTACGCTGGCGCGTTGCGCTTTTTCAAGGATATTGAGCCGAGCCGAGTCGATCGATGAGGTCTTCTCAACCGGGGATTCGCTTCTTTCCTCTCTCTCTCTCCCCACCGCCGCCACTCTCCTCTTTCTTCGCGTTTCTTTTCTTTTCTTCTCCTCTCGATCCCTGTTGCTTCGCTTTTCTCCGTTTCTCTCCCCCCCCCCCCCCCGCTCTGATACTCGCCGGGGCTTCAATAAAGCAGCGCCGCTTTTCGAAGTATAAGCGCGTCGTCTAATAGAGCTGGCTCTCTTTTCTCTTCCATTTTTCCCCTCTCCTCTTCCCGCCGCGCGGCACACTGGGTGCTCTCGAGAAAGGGAGAATGCCTCGGACGGGGTGGCGAAGGAGGGGCGGGGGTGGCGAGCGACGTGCAGCCTTTTCGCTGTACGCACAGCCGCGTGGGTCGCGCGCAAACCCCCGTTTTTCGCGGCACTCGACGCAGCGGCAGCAGCAGCCCGGCCAGACAGAAAAGAAAGAAAGGAAAGGAAAAGGAAAGAGGAAAATGTCCAATAAAAATAAGTCGCTCCAAGTGGTTCCGGCATGCGTGTTGCGTTATTCCACCGGTCTCCTGTCGCGCTCTTCCTCCTCGGTGTTCGTCGCTCGGCCGCGCTGCGGCGGTCCGTGCCACTTTCTTCTATTTTCCTTCTCCGACGTCCACATTGTCCACGTCGAAACACTGTGTCCAAAGATCCGGTTTCCTCCGTCTTTCCGGATGTCTACGAACGTTCTCGCTGGCGCCGCGTAGCAGCGGATAACGACGTCCTCCCCTCTTTTCTTCTTTTGGAAAAAGGTTATTTGCACAACGCAACGTGTTGTACAGTATGTTTCGCAAGAGCGTGGACGCGATATCTCTTTAAAAATTAAAATTTTTTTTTGTAAAAAGTTGTTTATAATCCGTATAAAGTAAGCTCAAAAGACCAATGCGCACTCGATCGATAGTGTGTCCAATCTCCACCGTTATCGATTGTAGCTCGATTATAGCACCGTCTAGGCATACTTTCAACTAGTTTTTCTGCATATGTGACACGCCGAACAAGAGCTTTCAGGCTTAAAACACGTTTTCCTCGAAGTTTATATTTCACGGCGGACCATACATTTTCGATTGGGTTTGCATCGGGGGATTGGGATGGCCGGTCCAACACTCTGATACCGTTTCTTGTTTTCCACTCGGTGCAAAGTCCACTTCGGTGTTTGGGATCGTTATCCTCTTGAAGAACCCATTCGTGTTTAGTATTTTGAAACCATCGTTTCGCAGACCTCTTTCGTATAATTTAATTATTTTCTGGGCATTTAAAGTGTCTGTAAATGTGCATAATGTTCCAAAACCTCGGACATTCAAACAACGTCAAACATGCATTTTCAGTGGATGTTTAACTGTTCTTTCATAATCAGATCACGCTCGCTTTATAGGAATTAAAGCCCCAAAAGACGATTCGCCAGTGAATCAATATTTTCGTGTGTCCACGCGAGACGATATTCAACGCGCTTCGCCGAAAGCAGCGGTTTTGACACTGTGCTACGCCATGCAACACGTTTCAGTGTTGTCAAAATACTAACGTCTGTTCTTGCCAAAAGAGCTTGCCCTTTACGCAAGGAGAGGTTTAGATTTTTTGAATAAAGCCGCACAATCGCTCTGTCTTCACCTTTCATAAGTCGTGACTCGCTTCGAATCTCAATCGGGAAGATCATCCACACATTTTACCTCTTTGTAACGTTGCACCCACTTGTCGACGAATTGAGGGGACTTGCGCAAATACTTTGCTGCAGTTCTTACCGTCATTTCAAGACCTTTCGGACGATAGCGCGAGAACACCGCTTCGAAGCGTTTAGCGTATTTTGCACTTGTCACAAGGAGGACTATGTTGCCCGACAGAACCGAGCAACATGCCAAGGTCCTGAAAGCTGATGGGCGTTTTCTGATTGATTCGTATTTTTATAATACCACGATCTCCGGCTCGTTCGATACCAAGTTTCAATGATATATCGCGTCCATGATATCCATGATGCTCTCGTGAAACACACTGTAGTTGTAACTTCTCGCTGTAGCCTGTCCCTCGCACTTTATCTCCGTCGGCGAGTTGATGCTCCCGAATCTCAGATGAGACGTGACTCTCCAACGACGACCACCGCTCCGTTTCGTTGTTGCTCCACTTAAAGCTAGAGACTCGTAGAGCGGATCACGGTGGTGGAGGCTCGGGGTAAATTTGCACAATTAACTCCGCGACTTGGCAAACGTCGCGCGCGTCCCCTTTTTCCTGTACCTAATATGTCGTTTCGTGGCGGGACTTTCGATTCTGCCTCTCCATCGTTGGAATTAACTATGTTAGCTCGGGTTGCATCAGCACGTCCGAGCAAGCCAGCAAAAGAAAGAGAGAGAGAGAGAGAGAGAGAGAGAGAAGGAGAGCAAGAGAGGTCTTTTCAACCCCGTTCCCCTTCGGTCCAACGGTGTTGCAATTCAAAGGCTTGGTCTACTAGCCAGACCCCGACAATACCTTTCTCTGTAATTAGTCTAACGTGCGCATTACGTATGGAAAGCTGCAATTAGGACGACTGGCAGCAGACGGTCGAATAGGCCATCGGGAAGGAAATCAGAAGTAGATTGGACGTTGAAAGTTCTCTGGTTCTCGCGTGTGTACTTTGTTAGATGAGAGGACAACCGTTTAATTGGGTCGTTTCTTAATCGCAAGTGTTGATGTCGAAATTTTTGTTGTCGAAATTTGAACATTGGGGTGTGTCAGAAAGCGAGAGGTCTAGAGACGAGGAAATGATTCTATTTAACCCTTTAGGGACTGTGCTCGTGTGCAATTTCTATTAAATGTAATTTCAACAATAATTTAAATTTCATGATTATATTTAATACGTATTTGAATGAATATTACTATGTTATATTATTACATTATTACATATTATATTATTGCTATCTAATTATTATTATCGATACCCCGAAGCTTTTAGCACATGTGATGCGTCACTCTACTCGGCTTGACGTGCTGAATGTTATATCCGTTTTGGTGGAAATTGCAAAAATTTACATTTTACGCAATATGTACACTGATGTATTAAAAAATATATTAATATCATATATGTACGCTGATAAAGTTTCGTTTCGAATATCACTATAGGAATATTCTACTTTTTCACGTACGTTTTGTCTTTTGTTTGCAGCATATCGTCTCAAGTCTAATAACAATCGTGAAAAAGTTGAAAATTTTCCTGAAAGGCGTTGGCTTTAACAAAAGTATCCACGTTGTAAAATAGCCTTATCTTTCTCTGTTTAAAATTTGACGCAAGTGAGATCAACAAACGCGCATTACAAATCATTTCCGTATATAAAAAATATTGTCGAAACGAGTAGAACGTGAGGAATGTGAAATATTATAATCGAAGTCTATGAAAATGAGCAAAAAGCCCAAATTTCGATAGAGTGGCTAACAAGGACCGTGATATATCGTTTCCACTTGCAATTACGGCTTTTGCCAAACATTTGCCACGAGCTCTCTCTCTCTCCCAATCGCGCCTCTAATGGAAACCGAGAGTAGGTGGAATATTTGAATACTTAACAGCGCCCGAGTCGCTATCTCAGTTATCTCCCGTTTTTATCTTCCACGAACGCAGACTTATCGTCGCGAGGACGAGAACGACGTGCAAATATTTGGCCGCGGTAAAACTTTCGTGGCTTTTTACCGCGACAAACGCGCGAACCAGCTGATGCATTGTCGCCGATAGCGATCACGTTCCCCGCCAACTTGATGATCTCATTCATGGTACCAGGAATCTCGATACGCAATTCACGCCCATCCCCGTTAATCTTCGCTTCCTCAGAACGTTCGTATCGCGTTCTTGTTTTCGCGCGAGGAATCAGTCAAGATTCCGTAGAAGCGGGATTCTTCGGTGAATCTGAGATTCAATCAAACGCGCGTCCCAACGACGTCGATGACGCCGATGTGCCTCGTTTCGTACATTCCTCCGACACGTTGTTCTCTTTTTAGCCGCGAAAAATTCATTTGATCGTATTAATGAAAAAATACAGTCAAAGATAAAATGATAATAATGAAAAATAATTTATAATTTGTATAATAAAAAATATTTGTCGCCTTCGAATTGTAATTTTTATACATATGTCGTTACTTGTGAAAGAATATCAAACGAACGTTAAACGGTGTAATATATTTCTTTCACTTTTCTCAAAGATTGCTCGCTTTTACACGTGCCCATTGTTCTATCTAAATCATTTCTATTACAAGCAAGTAACGTACCGATTAAAAGTTCATATAGATTTGCACACAAAGTTGTAAAGAGATTGACGCTAGAACTACCGACGATCAAAGTGTAATATTTCTAGCAAAGAAATTAAAGTGCGAGGCACAAGAAAAAGTTAATAATGCAATAAAGAACACAAGCCTTCTATTAATATGTTTTATTAAAAATCATTCGAACATCTAAATATGTACTGTTGTAAATATATTAAATTTCCATGAAAAGTTATAAATTGGTCATTTCGATCACTGGTGTTAACTACCAAATTGATCAAAATGACGGATTTGTAAGTTTTGTTGGATATTTTACGATCAGACGATTTTTACAGATTTACAGTTTAAGTACAAAATAAAAGTTTGTGTATTTCATTGTATTTTTTTCACGCTTCGGTCGTTGATAGTTTTAACGTTAACACGTCGAATGCCGCAATAAATCTGCCACGAGAGAATTACTTAATTTCACTTTTTATTAATTTGTTATAACAAAACACACAACGCTTCAACGAAAATCTTTAATCGTTGAATAATGCATCTTCTGTTTTCGCAAAATATTGTCTAATTAGGCTACCGCGTTCAAATTATAACGCTCTTTATTCCTTTTACCGCAACATCTCCGATTTTATACGAAATTTCACGTTTTAATCGCCGACGATTCTCGGTGTTAAAATTGGTCCTTTCGCGCAACTGAGGATTTCTCGTTGGCATTTCTTTTTCGATGGCCTTTAATCGCCGAACAATGACTCGACGGGGACGGGGTGTGCTCGTCTTTTCTTGAATCTCTTCTCTCGTCTCCCCCAGAGGAGAGGAATGGGCGGGGGGAGGGATGGGGCCGGCTTTATCGCGAATGTTTACAGAGTTTATCTTCGCACCCTACGGAGTGGTCCGCAGTCACTTACGTCCGCGTCCCCTGCTTACGCGCCGCTCGCACCCTTGCGCTACGCGGCCAGAGATCCATCGAAGGGGTTGCGAGGATCGCGAGATGTCCTCGCGTACGCGCCACCGCGCCGCTTGTTACCGATTGTCTCGCCTTTCTTTTCTCCCCCCTCCTTTGCAGCCTCGTGCAAACAAATAATGGAATTACACGCCGGCTGTATTTTCACCGTGGCCAGTAGATTCGTTTTTGTTCGTCGAGGCAGCGGCGGCTTTTGCGGTTTCGCTTTATGAATTTGCCTTCCGCGTATTGTGCGCCCCGCGTTCAAAGGCACGCCCCGCGTCGTTTGATCGCTATTGAGCGGAGCTGGCAAAATGCTGATCTCTTTGCAAGATTGCTCGTTGGAGATCGCAATTGGACGTTTATGCGTTGCTGAAAAATTCCACTGTACGAAATCTACGATAGCTTTCTTCTATAGGGAAATTTGAAAACGACATGTTCTCAAGCGAGGATCTTTTGGTACATGACTGAAGAGTGAATATTTCTCAACGCTGAGACTATCGACCAAACAGATTAAAGTATATAATTTCCGTCAGAGAAACTTTTATTTATACATTTTACGAGAAATCGTTTAAATCTTTAAAGATGCACTGTTTTGCAGCTATAAAGTTTCTGACAATAAAGTTTCTAACTTGAATCTTTAAAGATGCACTGTTTTGCAGCTATAAAGTTTCTGACAATAAAGTTTCTAACTTGAATCTTTAAAGATGCACTGTTTTGCAGCTATAAAGTTTCTAACTTGAATCTCTAAAGATGCACTGTTTTACAGCTGTAAAGTTTCTGACAATAAAGTTTCTAACTTGAATCTTTAAAGATGCACTGTTTTGCAGCTATAAAGTTTCTGACAATAAAGTTTCTAACTTAAATCTTTAAAGATGCACTATTTTGCAGCTATAAAGTTTCTGACAATAAAGTTTCTAACTTGAATCTTTAAAGATGCACTGTTTTGCAGCTATAAAGTTTCTAACTTGAATCTCTAAAGATGCACTGTTTTACAGCTGTAAAGTTTCTGACAATAAAGTTTCTAACTTGAATCTTTAAAGATGCACTGTTTTACAGTTATAAAGTTTCTAACAAAAATTATGAACCGGCGATTTTGATGGTTCTAGCGTTAAATTCGTTGGATTCGTCGCTGATAATTTGAAAATGCGTACACGCGGTGTTTCCATTCGGCGCTTGAGGGAAGCCTGGATATTGCACAGTCCTTCGCCGTTAATCAAGCTTCCATTAAAACAAAATGCTTACCGTAAATTAAAACGTCGAGAATTTTGTTCGCATGGCTGTTCCGTTGCAGGCTCGTAAATCTTTCAAAGCATCCACGCGGCTGCCGCGCCGGTTATAATTATTCTAACAACATGAATTTTTACTTTCACCTCGAACGAGCTTTCCACCGCGCTTTCCACCTCGTGACTTTTGAATTTATAATTTTCCACTGGTACTATAATTTTTCTCCGCTCAATTTACCCAGAGTCTAGTTAAATCTTTGAATCTCGTCTTTTCTTTCAGTCTGAATTATTAAGAATCGTACGTCTAAAAATTGTTCCAAAGAACGAAAGAGCGAAACCAAAAAATGCCAATTGCGCGCGTAATGAAATTTTCGAACTGTGAATATTTTCGCAACACTTCGCGTCATAATTTCGACTCTTCGCATACCGTCCAACCTCCTCGCTTTCCAAATACGCCGTCGCGTACTGGCGCTGCCTTCAAGGAAATTTGCAAAGTCATTCGGACTTTGCGAAAAAAGATGCAAATCACGCGGAGTTAACGAACGCGGAACAAGATTTCGAGTGACACGGCGTTTATTTCGTAGCTCGGGCAGCTTGGAATAATTAGGAGAACGTCGCTGGTTTTCGCGGGGTAAACACTTTGTAAATCATGCACCGATGACGCGCAATCCCCTGCAGGGGACATGCGTGCACCTATGCAGCCGGTGCACGCAGGCGTGCCGCAGGTAGACGAGGCGACGCGTGCCTCCACTGTTCTCCAAAGGTGGTGGTGCACTCGAGCTGCGTCCTGCCGACGTTCGAGAAGTCACACACGCGATCCAGTCATTAATTGTACCAACGTTGCACGCACGCACGCACGCACGCACGCACGCACGCACTTTTGCTCGCGATACACGGCCGCTTCCCTTTTCGTCGAGTTTCCCCGCTTCTGTCGCGAGTTTCTGGCTGCGTGCCTCTTGCCCATCGTCGCGTTCTTTCTCCTTTCGTTGTACACCCTTGCTGCCTTCCTCCTCCTGTCTATCTCTGTTGCTTCTCTGCTGCTTCTGTTTTTCATTTAGTGCGTTTCTCCATTCGGCACGTTTATTTTCTCTATTATTGCGTTTCATTCATCGTGGCCTCCGTTAGATTACCGTGCGTACTCTTCTTTCGTCTTGTCCCATGGAGAATGGGTCCCGCATAAAAATACAGCCCGTTTCCGCACTAGGGGGGCGTGGAAATTTCACAGCACCGCTCTCTTAGACGAGGCGATTGATATCAGAGCACATGGACGCGAATCGAGCTCGCTCGCTGAAATTCTTAATGACTCGTCGCGAATGACCGTGGAGAATTCGTAAGATCGTCGAGGTACTGCCGAGATACGATCAGACTCGGTTTCAGGCCGAGTCCCCGCCGCCTGTTCCCCTTTTACGCGCGACCTTTCTCGATGCGCCGCCAAGCTTGAAAAGCTTCCCACAGCCCGACTTTCTCATCGTGATAACTATGTCGACGGTGGAAATACCACACCACTGACGTTACATTATCTTTTCAATTTTAAGGGGTGAGCGTTGCTTATTGGATTTGCAACAACTCACTGTCGGACCATGAAAATTAGTTTCCATTCTGTTCCACAAACAAACTAATACTTTCCCTATCTTGCTTTCACTTTAGCAGCTACGGCAAAGAAAATAGTTTATATGTGTATCTAATGCGAGTATCGTGGCGGCGGCACTCTCGACGCAGTGGAGGGGGTAGCGCCAGCGATCAGGAAAGTGGGGGCAAGCGCCGCCAGTTAGCCACCTCTGCTTTAGAATATCTAAATATTCAAAGTATCGAAACGTCGATGTATAATTCTTATTTATCAATCAAGTTCAGTTTCATAAAGTTAAATTTAAAATTCGACTTGAAATTTCACTAGGTTTGCAATTCACTTTCAAATCGAGACGTTAACTCGTACCATATTCGAACTGAATATTGCGAATTCAAACTCCAACGGACACGAAGCATCTTGAAGAATACGAAAAGAATAAGAGTTTCAAGAAACAACCGCGAGTTCGTTGATCCGAGAAAATCATAAAGCGTTGGTACGCGTCTTTCAATGAACGTACTATGTATTTGCCAGCGAACAGGCGCCTTAAGGGTGTCAGCGTAAACAGTGAATAGTGTGTCTGTTCCTCGCTCAAACTTCGTCTGGGATCCTCTTTGTCGCGCGGCGCGGCGCGACGAAATGGAGAAAAACGGAGGCACGCGAATTTGCTCGCGTTCGATTGTGCCGTTTCGTCCGTTGTTCCTTGCGAACTCTCTCTGTAACGCGGTGGCGGTGGTAGCTAAATTACAATCCTCGGTAGCACGTGTTTCAAACGTTCTCGCGCGTGCTTTGACTCTCTCTCTCTCTCTCTCTGCCACAACTCGGCGGAGGCTCAAGGGACGATATTAACGTTCGACGGTTTACAAGAATTTGTAGCCGAGCTCGTTCCTCGCTGGACGCGTTGGTGATGGCGAGCATTAGACGATATTACTGTTAGAACACTGATTGCCTCAAATTGGAACTGAAGCTTCAAATTGACGCGTGACACCGCGTGAAATTACGCATCGGTCGCGTTGGATTATCCAGCCGTGAGAAACGACTCCGGTCGTTCCGTTCGCGAGCTCGTTGCTCGTGTTTTATTTAACGTTCCTTAAATAGACGTATCGCGGCTCGTTCAAATGTATGTGGGTGTTTGCGCGTTCTCGAGGTAAGTGGTTTCAACGGGAAACACCGTGTTATTCTACCTTGATTCAGTTCCTTTCCTCGACGATTGTCAAATTGTTTTTACAACTCGTGCCTCCTTTGTAAGAAAGTGAATGGCAAACTTTTGGGGGTGGCGATCGAACGTGTATTCAACACTGAACGTACCAACGACCGATTTAAAAATTTCACTTCAAACTCTGTGTTTATTTGTTTCTTGCGTTAAATTGTTATTTTCGTAAAAGGACCTTCATTTCATTTGATCGGTTGCCACAGGAATAGGTACACGTAAAAGTGTCGAAACATCGGGCTATCCTGCAACACAATTTGCAATTGATTTTTCGTATCTTTCAATTATCTTTTTCCACGTATTTCCGTATTTACACAGTTCCATAGTAGTCACGTTAGCCTGTGTTTGATAATTCTTTACTTGAACCGAGTATAGAATTATCACACACATTCCTTAACAATTGTGCAGACAATTCAGGGAATTTACAGTTACAACCTTCCATAAATCTCAGTTAATTTCAGTTAATGCGAGGAATTTTTATTTCATCGAAAAACAACGACCATAAACTAATCGTGTCATAAACTGACTAAACGTGTAACAGAAGCATATCGCGCAAAAGTTTCCAGAAGTACGTATACATGGATACGAACATCGCTAACGAGGCTCGGAAGAATCATTTCTTTCGCACGTCGTGCGAAAATAGCGGCGCAAAGTCGCATTTCCCTGACGATTCATCGAACTCTCCGTGGTTGTGGAACTTCTCCGTATCGA
This sequence comes from Melipona quadrifasciata, assembly GCA_001276565.1. Taxonomy (NCBI): domain Eukaryota; kingdom Metazoa; phylum Arthropoda; class Insecta; order Hymenoptera; family Apidae; genus Melipona; species Melipona quadrifasciata. The sequence continues at coordinate 708,465 of KQ435774.1, read as the reverse complement.
AGTACGGAGAGCTTTCGCAGCTGTCCCGGCCAGAAGGCAACTGTCTATATTTACTCCACACTTTCGGCTTTCCGGTTTCCTCCTTTCCTTTAACGGCCAGTTCACGGAAGTTCGTTAATGTACCAAAGCCTGGATCTATTATTAGAAGAGCGGGGCGTACGCGCGCGTAGAGGCGTCGGTAGAATCGAAGACCCTGGTCGTCTCGTCCTGACGAGAAAGGCCATCGAGAGTGTCTTCCCTCGGCCGTCCTCGTATCGCCGCCGGTCCGGTGCATCGCCTCTCGAAGAAGATCGATCCCGATCGGTGCGCAGAGTCACGAGCTCGAGCCGTGGCTTCGACTGCTCCGCAAAGTCGAGGCTCTTTCGAGGCCTGTTCCTGTGCCTCAGGAACGTGAAAACGATCGATAACTCTCAGTGGAGTTACGCCCCCATTGTGAAGAGAAGAGAAAGGAAGAGGGACACACACAGCCAGCCCTTCCTCTCTCTTTCTCTCTCTCTCTCTGCTTCTTCCCCTTTCCCCGTTCTTTTCAAACGGGGAGAATGCGCGACCAAGAAGCTCCTTTAACCTTTTCGAAGGTATATACTGGCGAGTTGGAGAAGTCGGCCAGACTCGTCGATAAGATGACAAAAGGAGAAATAATCCTCTGTTCGCGGTCTATTCGTATCGACGATGCGTGGGAATGGAATGAAGTGGTTTCGAGAGCTCCTCCCCCCTTTTTTCGCGACTCTTCGGGGATCGTCGATCGAACGGACACGATCGTTTATTAACAGGGGAGTCTTATCACTTCATCGTGTCGCGGATTTGTGATTAAATTACACTGAAGGAAAGTCACCATAAATATATGTTATCTTATGTTTCGTTGGTACTCGAGACGTGTAGCGAGGAACAAAATCGAACCAATGTACATTTTGCGAAAAATAATAATTTATTCCTACACCGTTACGAAGATGATGAGAAGAACTTGTCAAACATGTATTAATTACAATAATCGACATTAACAATTTTATTGTTACTTCGCGCAGCACTTACAGAGATACAATTTTCTGATTCAATTTTGCACCACTCCATAATAATAAGCTCTTCTTCATTACTTGTCGCTATATATACAAAATAAATTATCATTTTTTTGCGAAAGACACTTGCGACTTACTCGATTGAATTTTGCTGTTCGTAAACTGCACGTTAACACGAGGAAAATAAACTCGGCCCAAAAGAAACGGAGCTGGGTTAACGTTTTTGACTTCCAAAGCTTCGATCGTTCGCTGTCGATCACGGAACGCGCGTTCGCACCCGGCAATTTTCACCGAGCGATTTACGGTTCGATCGTACACGTAACGCGAGACTCATAACGGTGCAATTGATCGATTGAAGTAAGCCGATTGTTGGCGGACGATCGAAAGTCTGGCCAATCTTTTTTCTTCGCCAGGGGATTCGTCAAGGGAAACGTTTAAACGTCCGTGATACCGTCCGTGGCTCGGCGTTTCTGACCGATTACATCGGACGCGCGTAATTGCTGTCTGAGCCGATCCTCGAGCGCGCGGCGTGTCCGATCTTTTGAAGCGGAGCAAGGTACACTCGAAACAAAGCTGCACAGCCCGTTCGTTTTCCCTGTGATTGCTGTACCGGCGTTTTTTGTCCCGGCGCCGTTTGCCGGTTGCTGGTTGCGCGCCGCGCGTCTCCAACGACGTGGAAATACTCTGCCGCGTTTCCATCGTCGTTGCGGAAACGGGGAAGCTTCGTCCACCCGGGAGAGACGGATGCTACGCTCCCACCGTCGGGACAATGAGACCTGAGGAAATTACCGAGCGTGTTCTCGCCGAATCTTCTCGTGCACGGGTGCCGTTTCGCGTCCGGAAAGCTCCTTTTTCTTCTCGTCCATTCCTTCTTTCTTCTTTTTTTTCTTTTCTTTGATTTTATCCACTAGTTACTAGTTACTTTCTCTCTTGGCGATCGCGTTCTTTTTAAATTTTTAATATTCATCCACTAGTTGTTAGTTACTTTCTCTCTTGGCGATCGTGTTTTCCTTTTTTTTAATTTTTATCCACTGGTTATTAGTTACTTTCTCTCTTGGCGATCGTGTCCCTTTTAAATTTTTAATTTTCATCCACTAGTTACTAGTTACTTTGTTGGTGATCGTGTCCTTTTTCTTCTCAATTTTTATCCACTAGTTACTAGTTATTTTCTCTCTTGGCGATCGCGTCCTTTTTAAATTTTTAATTTTCATCCACTAGTTACTAGTTATTTTCTCTCTTGGCGATCGTGTTCTACTTTTTTTCAATTTTTATCCACTAGTTACTAGTTACTTTCTTTGTTGGTGATCGTATTCCCCTTTTTTCAATTTTTATCCCCTAGTTACTAGTTACTTTTTCCCTCGGCGATCGTGTCCTTTTTAAATTTTTAATTTTTATCCACTAGTTACTAGTTGTTACTTTCCTCCTTGGTGATCGTGTCCTTTTAAAATTTTTAATTTTTATCCCCTAGTTACTAGTTACTTTTCTCTCTTGGCGATCGTGTCCTTTTTAAATTTTTAATTTTTATCCACTACTTACTGGTTACTTTCTGTCTTGGTGATCGTGTCCTTTTTCTTTTTAATTTTTATCCCCTAGTTACTAGTTACTTTCTCTCTTGGCGATCGTGGTCTTGGCTCAGATATAATTATTCGGTAGTCGAATGAACATTTCTTGAATAATTTACGTAAGATCGATGCGACTTCTGACAAATAATGCAGTGTCTAAGAAGGATGGGATAGGATTTTGTCGATAGATTCGCTTTTAGCGTTCGCCGGGTCTTTACAATCCAATGGATGCTCGTGCATTGAAAGAGACATCGCTGTATGAGTTTATGGCCAGTTATCGCGCGTTCCCTCCGGAGAACATTCTCTTTCCAGCCCGAGCGATCCCGGGCTGGCTAGGTAGGCGTTTACAAAGTACCAGTTTAAGTTAAATTGATGCAGTTCGATCCGCCGAGATGGTAGGAATTGGCTAGATTTAGACGCGCGTTGCTTGTTTCCTACGATGCACGTTGCGTAAACTTTCAACTATCTCTAGTAAAAGTATATTGGGATACATCGGGACGAAATGACGCGCATAAATAAAGGGGAATTCACAACATCCGTTGCTTGCTTTCGACAAGATACAGTTTAATTACAAAGCTTCGCAGCTCTCCGCCCCTTGCGAATGCAATTGCCGTACACTTTTCGTTTCCATTCTTTCTCAATGTTTTCCCAAGTTTCCAAACTTTACGCTTCGAGCACGTGCGAGCGAAGCTTGTCACTCGTGCAAATTGTCCTCCGACGCCACCAATCCCATAAGATCCCGCCGCGAACAAACGTTCCCGTCTGTTTGTTTGGCCACGTGGCTTCCGTTCCGCGAGGCGTTTCCATCGGCCGGAAGCGTCCGACACCTCCGAGACACCCACGCACACCTTCGCCTCGCACGACAGAAGAGGTTATTGCGCGCGACTCGGAGATTCGCGGCTGACGGTGGGCAGTTCACAGAGGCGGAGAGCTGTTTATTTCCCGAACGTCTTCGTTTCGACATCCTCGCTTCCGCCGCCGTCCTCCTTTTCGCCGCCTGCAGAAATAGCAAATCGCGTACGTCGCGAACTCTCGGAACATTGCGGAATTTCTCGATGAGTGTCCCTTATCCGCGCGTTGCTGCGCGCCATCAGGAGCACGGATCGTCCGGCCGTCCGCGACACGCCCCGCGTCGTTCCCTTATCGGGAGCCTGGTGGACGTTCCGAAAGGGCGGAGAACTCGTGTGCCCACACTTTGCGTAGGTGCAACCTGCAGCCACGCTCGCCGGGTCGTAAAACCCGCTGCAACGGTTACGCTAACGTAAAGTGTGGAAACGATCGTGCGTGCGGAGATTCAAGGTTCCGCGAGTCTAAAAGAGCCGCGGTTGTGTTTCCCTGCTAGAGGTTTGTTTCAGCAAACACTCGCAGTCGGGTTCGCGGATCAACGCAAACTTCTTCGTTTCCGATCTCGCTTGCAATTAGTTTCAAAACCGGTTAGCTTCGACCCGCGAGTCGCGCTGTTTGTTTTACTTGAGAGCAAAGTTTCATAGACTTTTTCTTTTTCTGTTTAACTCTTTCAATGAGATACAAGTAGGTAATATAAATATAATTAGGACGACGCGATGTACAAAGGCACGGCAGTGTAATTTATCAATACACGATGTTGATTCGCGCGGGTGAGCGTTCTGTTTTATCTGAATCTGACCGTGTCGTTCGACAAGATTAAAAAAAAAAAAAAAAAGATAAAAATAATCGTCTAAACTAAAACGAAACTAATCGGCCCCCTTTAACAGCTTTGCTGTCAACGGCGTTACTTCCGCGGCGGACAGTTGAAGAGTCATTAATAGTCTCGCAATCGTTTTTATCGGTGACTCGGCTTCCGGTCCGAATATCATACTCGAGTATTTCGGCCAACAAAGGGAAACCTCTTGATTTCCTTCTGGCCCCCCCTCCCCCCGTTCGGTCGTTGCGCGAAGGGGAGAGGCAGATAATCAAGCTTAATTAAAACGATTATACCCACAAATCGAGCGGCAACGAGAATGCGGGCTTTCGAGCGCTTTCTTCCCTTTCAACCAATTACCTTTCCGGGCGAGCTTTCAAATCGAAGGGAGCGTCGTCGGAGGAAGAGAAACAAAGAGAGAGAAAGAAAGAGAGAGAATGGCGGAGTAATACTAGGAGTCCCCGGGTATACGCGATTGAAGTTTCATTCTCTTGGAGGGGCACGTTTTTAACGGAGTGCTTTCAGATGCTTCGCCGTGAATTACTTACGACCCAAAGTGATCCGGAATGTTGCCCGTGGAAAGACTTTAATCTCGCGTTTCCCCTCGCTTTCCCCCTCCCCCTCCCTCTCCCGCCGTGGTATTACTTTCTCTTTCGTTCGGTTCGTCTCCGGCGTCAGGTGCGTACACCGAGCGCAGAATCGCGCGTTTCATTCTCCGTTCTCCCGCTCAGTTCTTCACCCGTTCATTATTTTAACACCGTAGCTAACTGGACGCGTAAGCGCGAAGGCATTCGCGACGGACGTAAATAGCCGACGTCTGCGCTAGCCGAGGCATTCCGCGACGCGACGTCGTTCCCCAACCGGGACCGGGCTAAGCGACGATTTTTCCACCGGCGAGGAAATTCGTAGACGCGTCGAGGTACTGGCAATTAACGAAATTAGCGCGAGTGAAAGGGTTTTCGAGGGACGGTTCGCGAGGGCCAGAGGCGACGTTTCTGTCTCCAGGGCTAAGGAAATATCAAGCTCGACCTTTTTTCGTTTTCCGCGTTCTTTTCCCATCGGTGTAAAAGAGCCTCGCGAAGATGTAAGCGCGTTACACCTTTTGAAACGAGACACTCCCAAGACGCGGCCGGGCCTCTCTTAAAGCCAGCGGACTCGACGAGCCGCGTTTACAACCAACAAGCGTCGCTGTCGGCAACGGATCAGCGCTAACAAGTCGTTGAAAGAATGATTAACGCTCTTTAAACACCGCTGCGTTTCATCTGTCTCATACTTTCTAGATTCGTTGCGGTTTTTCTTTTTTTTTCTTTTTTTTTGAGAAGCTGCGACTTTTTTAAACTCGTTTCTCCTCGAACACGCCGTTGCGTTCGATCTGTCCCATTCTTTCTAGATTCGTGGTGGTTTTTATGACGCGATCTTGAAAATGTCAATCGGAATTCAGTGTGAATTTTTTTGGGGAAAATTTCGAACTTTTGGATTGAATTTGAATTACCACTTTTCATTTGCGTCGTAAGTTTCAGAATTACTTTACAGGTAATGACTTTCAGCTTGCGCGCAGGTGCGAGTAATATCCACGAATGTAAAATTTCTCCCGCTCCGAGTAACGATTCTCATTCGTGCGAAGTTCCAAGTCGAAGTCTCAGAGCGTGTAAATGCCGCGTCGGGTCTCTAGCAGCGATCGTAACGCCAGGCGAGATGTTGACGATAAATTACCGCGGGCTGGTTCGCGATCGTCAATTTGTCTCGAATCTCTCCACACGCCGTTCTTCTCGATCGATCGTTGAAAAGAATTTCTCCATTAAGTTTTACTGGGTTTCTCTCATATTTGGCAACGAAGACGTCTCGAAATCAAACAAGTTCCTTTTTCTGATTTGTTCTCACAGTTTAAGGTAAGAGGCAGTTGTCACTCGACAAATTTTTTTATCAGATCAAGGCCAATTAATTCTGACCAATTCTGTACCGAAAACTCAACATTTTGGCTCGCTCGTAAAAATCGTAAGAGTGGAGAATTCATATCTACGGTAAATCGCGTCGGAGTTATAATCTGGTAGCTTTCCTGTTTCGTATTGGTGTTGTTTGCGATCCTGGATGCAGGATCGTATACTGCGAACATCAAAGGATTAAACTCATCAAGTACCTCGGCGAATACGAATCATTGTTGCTCCTAAAAGTCGACGTAATAATTGATGACTCAGATATCCCGGCCTGCTATCGCGTCTCACTTAAAAACTGCACGAACATAAACTTAATCTGTCAAATTTATATTCCTATTTCCTAGTTATATAGCTGTAATAAACCTCAAATGAGATTTCCAAAGCTTAAATAAAAAAAAACCAAGGAAAAAAGTGCACGATTTGTATCCCAGTACGATTCGTCTCACTGAAAGGCCCAGGAGTAACTGTTCCGACTAGAAAATGAAGACTTTTTTGGCATAAAATTTTATTGATGTGCAAACATTTGAATCGATACAAAACAAATTACAGGCGCGATCGCTCAGTAGATCTACCAGACAACGCCACTTCTACTCGAGGTCTACACCACGCCCCCTCACGAATCAACCAATCGCTAATTTTCGTTGCATCAGCGTTGCATCTGAAGAGGCCCGATTTTCTAGCTTACCCCCGCTAAAATCACTTTCGGCGGTAAAAAGAAAAAAACTGCGTCGTTCTCAACGACTGGTTGAACCTCTTCACGAGGTTTCGGGCCGAATCAATCGTCTCTGAATTTTCCACGTTCTCGGAGAACCTTTCGCAGGGAACGACCTCGATTTTACGATCGCTCGAGCCCTCGTGCTTTCCTCGTTATTACTCGCGGCGAAGGGTGGAGCATTCGCGAGATATGTACTTTCTCCACATAGTGGTAGTTTGGCAACTGCCCACGTGCCCGCTGTAATTTCGCTGAGCGATGTTTCGCAAGTTTGTTTCGACATTTCGGTGTCGTTCGTTGGTTATTCGACGAATATTTTCGTGACTCGAGAATCGTTGGAATTTGCTCGCGTGAAATTTATTAGGGACAATTAATTGCGAGACTACCTAAGCAAGACGTTTCCTTTCGCACCAACGGTTTTCGATATGCAAAAACGGTTGCATCATCGCGGAGCAAGTTTAAGATTTAATGATATCTGACTGGCGAAATTCTGTTTTCCACGTTTGTCGTTTATCGCTTGATACACGTCCCACGGTTCTATCGTAACGATTTCACGTTTGCCCACGTATGCCACGAACGACCCACCTCCTCAACTGTATTTGCACTTACGGAGGTAATGGGAGCCTGTCGTTCGCGTTGAAATAACTTTCTGCTACTGAGCTCTCTCTTCGTTGAACATGTAATAATTATTATTATGTGATACTTTACTAGCACTTTAACTTTATATTTATTATTTCGATCACAACTGTTAATTATTTTCATCGCCAAAAGAACAATGTTTCCGTGTTATCGAAAAGATTAGCGGATACCGACAAAAAGCGATAAAAAGAATTTCACTTTGTCGAAAATTTCCATCACGTTTCGCAACTTTGCGCGTTTGGTACGTGCAACGTTGTTTCTTCGGCCTCGCGAGCCACAAAATTTTATCGATCGAGCAAGAGCTAAATTTCTCTAGGATTAGTTATTCCGACAACGCGCGTAAGCACGCTATTACATAATGCAGTAACCGTGCGAACGAGAAAATCGCGCACCCATGGTCGCGAACATTCACGTTTTTAAATTGCAAACACCACTGAGATCTAAAATCTGCAATATTAAAAAATGTAACACTCTGTGACGTATCGTCGAACCACACATTTTTCTTTTCGAACCAAGTACAGGTTCTTACAAAATAGCGCGTCGTGTGAAATTATATGAGATTAGGAGCGAGTGCAAACAATTCCAAGAACTATCAGAAACAAATCATTTTTCAAGTTCATTTTCATTAGGAATATTAATAACAATGGAATGTTAACAATATTTATGAGGAGTATTAATAGTAAAAATAATAAACAAAGGAAAAAAAAATATACACAAATACATATAAATTATTTTCATTTAATTGCGTAGCCTTTCTTCTTCATTGCTATTCAGTACAAATGAACGCGAACGTTTTCTCGTTTAAAAACTTTGTTGTACAATTGTATTTCTAAATAAATTATTGTCTGAACGAGGTTATCGAGGTCCTTTGAATACTTATTATACGCAGCACATTCAGATCACGAGACTCTACGATAATTCTCTATCGAAGAATAGAAAATTATTGAACTGAACATTACAAGCGCAGTGATTCAACTTGAACAGAAAACATAAAATGAAAGATTCTTGAGACTCTTGACATAATAAAATAAAATTTGGGTATTCCTTCAATTGTTTTCGCGTATGCACAAATAGATGGACAACAGTGTAAAGGCGTTATATAACGTATAATAATTTATATAAAAATGTGATAATTTACTAATACTTTAGGTTTAGGTTGGCTTTATATAATAATTTACCAATGATATTACATTATATCAATATGTAATTTTACAATAATATTACACCTAATCTCTTGCTGTAGTTGGCCATCGCAAGTGTGTGCACAGCGTGTGATATAATTTTCTAAATGTGTCAAAAGTCACTTTGTCACGTTGTGCGAAGGTTTCTGCAATTTCTTTCCACACGTTGTACGATGCCTTGTCGCAGGAGGGACCTCTGTTCCATATTTTATCTACGTCGTACTCGCATCTACGACCTGCCCATTGATTTGCCATCAGTGTCGTCTGAAAATTCCATCGGATCCTCGGTCGTTGGACGCCTTATTGAAACATTAAATTCCCAATAACAGGCGACGACACCGGAACAGCATTCGCGGGACGTGCCCTGTTAAATATTCGTACTCGTCGCGTGTACACACGCGTGTATCTGCATGTCAAAGGGGTTTCGGAGGAGAAAAAGAGAGAAAGAGAGAGAGAGAGAGAGAGCGTGGCGGCAGAGCTCGGCTCTTTAAAGAGTTTGTTGACTGTACGCACATGATTTGCGCGTCTACACTACAAAGTGACTCTCCCGCGCGCGCGTTTCTTCGTCTGTCCGTTCAGCGTCGTCCATTTTCCCCTTCAGGGATCCGAAGAGGATCGAGTACGAGAGAGAGAGAGGGAGAGAGAGAGAGAGCAGAGCTTTTCGAGTGGAGAAGAGAAGCAGCACTCGTTGACGGAAAGGCCGTGGGGGTTGGCATCGCGGTGGAACGGGGGTGGACCGAGCTACAAGCAGCTTTGCAGTCCTCGAGTACTCCCGAAACGCTTAGAAATCTGGTTTAAGAGAAAGCAGTTTCACCGTTCAAATTCGAGCGGCTCTGACGATAGGCCAGGGAATGTGTGTGCCCCGGGGGCGATTATCGTTCGCCGAGGGTCTTGGCGGCCTCTCCACCGATCAGCCACGCGGAAACTCGCATCTCGTGGACAGATTAATTTGCTAACGTTGCTTGGCTACCTCTCCCTCCCTCTCACTCGTAATGTTGTTTGAACGCTGACTATGCACGTTTTTCGAGTGTTGTTGGATCTTGTAGGATGTTTCTCCACCTCGTGGCACGATCTGACAGCGGTACGAGAGGAGCTGCAGTCGTTTAGACTCTGAGAGGGTTTGATACGCAAGCTCGGACAATCTCTCTGTTTGGAATACAGAGTTTACGTATTTGTACGTAATTCGTTATTATTCATTCTTTCCTTTTTCATTTTTTTTTACATTACAATCATCTCTCCTAGAAAAATATGAGTAGTTGGGATGACGTGTTACAGTGTAATTTATTATTAGGAGGCCATTGATTCGCGTGGATCAATGTTTCTGTATCTACTGTGCAGTTCGAGAGGGTAAAATCTTTGTTTGCTTTACCCAATAGTTAGACAACTAGAAAATTCGAATAACTAGCCAAAGGGTCGATTCAGACTTTATTCGATCGAGTTACGCAAACAAAAGATCTTTCCGTTTGACTCTCAAATGTAACTCTTAAATCTCCACTCTCACAACGTCGTAAGAAAAGATTCGGGTTAGGTACAGAAAAGGGAAACGGGGTTAAATCGCGGCCTCTCGAGGGAATCGAGCGCGATTCGATTGATAGCACCTTGCACGACGAAGTTCCGAAGGGTATCGGAAATCGAGCCGGTTTCCTGCGAATCGGAGCCCGGAACGTTCGGGATGTTTCTCGCGTTACCGGCGTCGAACGACGAGCCGAGAGCTCGCTGAAACAACCCCAGTCGCCCCTAGACCCCCTGTTGCCCCTTGTCCTCCGTGTAATTAATGAGGTTACTCTAATGCAATAATGCAAGCGTCGCCGTACTCCATCCTCATCCTCTCCTCCTTTTCCCTCCGTCCCGGTGATTCCTGTCGTTAATGCCGGTTCGTCGGCGGCGATTGTCATCCCGTTGGAATTCAAAGGGTCGTCATTAACGCGTAGCCGTGGCTGGTTTTATATTTGCAAGGACGCTCCGGTGACGAGGCGCGTGGAAACAAGCGTGTATCTGCCTCGTCAGTCTTTCCTTTTCGACGGAGACGCGGAGAATACGCGTTTCGATAGCGAAATATCGTTCCCCGCGGTCGTTGAAACTTCCACGTTAAATTGAAAAGTTGCGCGAGAGGGAGGAACAACAGACGTTGTTCTTTTTTATCACTGAAAGTGATTTTAGGGGGGTAACCCAGAAAATCGGGCCTCTTCAGATGCAACGCTGATGCAACGAAAATTAGCGATTGGTTGATTTGGGTCACGTGATTCGCGAGGGGGCGTGGCGTAGACCTCGAGTAGGAGTGGCGTTGTCTGTAATTTGTTTTGTATCGATTCAAATGTTTGCATATCGATAAAATTTTATGGCAAAAAAATTGTCTTCATTTCCTAGTCGGAACAATTACTTTTGGGCCTTTCAGTGAGACGTCGTACTTAAATCTACTCCAACAGCTACTAATTAGAACGAATTCATTTGGTGTTGTAGTTGATAGTACGTCTGACATATAATAGTGTATCTGAACAGAGAGTGAAAGTTATAATAATGACGCGAGAAGAAAAAAAGAATTTCAGAAGAAGAAAGTCCCGAGTCAATTGACACTTAGTAATTCACATAATTCGGTATAATTCACTAGACTTCTTATTGCTTCTTAGAGTTAAATAATTTTTCGAAAACTATATAAATGAAAGCTCGTACATTCTTCCTTGTACCATAAAGTTTCTCTGCTTCTTTTTTTCGGCTTTAATGTCTTCGATGGAAATTTCAAGCTTTAATCGTCGGTTTAGTTAAACGTGTTAAGTTTACAAAGCTTCCTCGACGACGAGTTCCCTCATGCAGAGAGCATCGCGTCGACTCGGAATACCGCAGGTCAGGCACGTAGACACACTTTTGGGTTACGCTCACGATGTTCTCGCCTGGCCGGACAGCTCGTGCCAAATGACAGGTCGCGGCTCGTGGGAAAACGACTGTTTCGACGCTGTCGAAGAAACGTGTCGCGCAAGAAAGAAAAAAAAAACGTGCTCGACGAAGAGTTCGAATCGCGATGCTCGGTGGCACGTTTGACGAAATGCATTAACGTCTTACGTCGTGACGTGCCGAACGTTCAACTCGAAGCTCGAAGGAACATTATGTATGTAGCTACTCTCTCTCTCGCTTAATTAATCCAATTAAGCCCGTAGCCGGCGAAATATCCCTGGTCGCGACTGTATGTATGTACGTATGTATGCTGCAACTGTATCAAACACGTCGTTAACAAACGTCGCGCGTTTGGTGGTGTGTCCTCCAGAGATTCGTGCGTGTGTTTGAACTCGCAACGATTTGATATCGAGTGGCGAGTAGTTGCCGTTAGCCGGGTACTCCGCGTAATGAGCGACAAAACATGAGCGCACGAAGAGGGTTTACGGGGGATACCATCGGTTTGTTCGCTCGACTCGCCGGGTTATGGAGCTGTTTAAATAATAGGGATCGATTGATCGAACGAACGTGGTAATTTTATTGGAGTTTAGAAAATCCTTTAATCTTCGTATTGAGCTGGCACTCTAGGTGCACTCTCTTTTCACCATCGGGCAAGATAGAACGATCGAGGCCCTGAAGAGTTTTCGTAAATGAGTCATTGCAAAGTCTCTGCCAATCGGCTCGACGTGACACGCGTTGATCGACGTTATCAACGTTTCGAGAGCGAAGACACCGATAGAGTAAAGATTCGTCTCTGTTAATCACGCGAAAGCGAATAATGGGACAGTAAAATTTTTGATCGCGAATTTTTATCAGTAACTGGCGCAGACAAGTACGACTGACAAATGTCTAACTTTTCATGTAAGACAGCTGTGGCACTGCGCGTCTGCGACTAGTTCGAGGAACAAACGGCAGCTTCCTCGCCGGTTTGTTTGCTTTCTTCTGCACGCACGTAGGCCATAGGCACCGAGAGATACGGTAGGAGGTGCGGATAACCGAGTCAACCGCAGTTAATAATCCTGCTCTCGTGATCCCTGCCACTGGTAAACTGACGTTCTTGTCTTAATAAGCGCACGAAAATCGTAAGCTGGTTAACGCTCAACGATCCGCGTCACGTACCTCGTCGACAGGATTCGGAGATTTTTCGACTGAAATCGAATGTTTCGATACATCTGATTTCCCATTTTTATTCTCTGTTGAAGTTTTGTTTTGGAATAAAAATTCGGTGCAACAGAGCTGTACAGGTATATAATTTGATCATCAATGTCCGTGAAACATTAATGACAAGCAAATGTTCTAATGCTCTCGCGTAGTTTTCATCCTTGAGAGAAATTATCGTAAAACATTTCCCTGACCATTAGGTTTAGGACAAATGTGGTTTGATACTTGTTTTACTTGGAATTTAATATTTTTCTATGGTTCAATTAAAAGAACAAAGAACAGACCTTGGAAATTTCGAAATCTACAAAAAATTGATACATTTCGCTTCCCTTAAAATTATACAATTTTTCGTTAGACAAAAGCATGAATTAAAAGTTATTTCAGGTGTGCAAGTTACGTGAATCACCCTGTATATATATACATCAAAATTTTATTAGGAAGAGAGGGGAGGGGGTAAATGAAAACAATTAGTCTAAATTTTGTCTGGCTAAAGTGGCGTCATTAAACTTTCTGATGGGATTATCAACTTTAGAAATTGCACGCTGACGTAAATCCATTGTTCGGACCTTCGAGAACTAATTACATCATCGTTATTACACCGCACTTCGCTGTTGGTAGATTTTAATAATAAAAAATTTCTAAATGCTCCCTCTTTTTATCTTTTCCGGAATTTTTTTTCAACAATTGTGTAATTTTTAATAAAACCAGTGAAAGAGACGAACGATAGTACACAGAGAGTTACGTGACTCCTTCGTTTAGCCGGCAGTGCGTGCAAATAAAAATCAATTCATCAACTTCTCATTGATCGTCGTCACGATTGAGAGGTTAACTCTTTGGCCTCGGAAACTATTTTTCATGTCATCTGCCAGCAATTTATTTACGAAGTATCATCATCTCAAATAAAATGACACAGCATTGGGAATAATCACTCTGTTGAAATGGTATTTAGCATGAGATTTTGTTGAATATTGCCTTTCTAACGGGTGATATCGTTTAGGCTCAAAGCGATCGTCAACGTGCATTGCGGATTTTCTACGTATCAGTTATGTTGACGAATAAAGTCGAATTTCTAAAGAAAAAATTTGTTTTTCTTAGCTAGACCGGAGATTTATCGAGTGATGAGACTTTCGATCTCAGGAAAAAATAATCTTCTCTATCATTTCGTAAACTTCCGTAAGAAGCAATGAGAAGTCTAGTTTGTACGAATTATTCCGAACGATTGCCAGTTGACTCGCGACTGCCCCTGTCTTCGGAAATTCCTTCCTCTGGAATTTTTTTATTTTTCTCACGTCGTTAATACAGCTTCCACTTCAGGAGTCTGTGCAGGTACGCTATTACATTATCATGTCGTACAACGCCAAACTATATATCCACATTCGTCATAATTAATTCGTATATTATATCATAAAAATTCGTATATTAACATTGATATATTATATATTATAAAAAAGTGGAAGTCTGTGAGCTGTTGGCTCAGATATAAATAGTCTCCTTAGAAGAGACAATCGAGCGCAAAAGGTCAATGATGGCGGCCGAGCGAACGGATTTCTCGTTCAGACTAGCCCAATCTGCTAGCCTTCTAGCTATTGTCTTCTATCAGAGTTTCTGCCGGTGGACCCGCGCGGCGAGTGATTGATCTTTTCGTGTGTACTAGAAGGGACGCGATATGCTCTCTCTCTCTCTCTCTCTCTGCGCGAGCTAGTTTCACAATTGGTAGTTGGCATACCGTCCCACGATAATCGGGTTCGTTATCGGCTGAATTGCTGGCTGACTGCGAGGACGATTCGTGCCGTCCTCGAACCGTGCCGTTTCATTCCGTTTCGATTCGCGAAAGATCAATGGTACAACGCCTCGTGCACATTGTTGCACGACCGCTCGCCACGCGGCCCGAAGCGCGGCTATTGATTTTTCAGATACGCGCCCGATTCACCTGCGATTCGCGCTGTCACTACCGACAGTGTACTTTCACCGCGCGTTTTTTCCTTTCTTTTTTGATCCTTTAATTCGCACTCGACTGTTCCTTCCGAGGGGACGTTGTACTTAAATCTATGGCCAATCTCTTTTTACAATTTGCTGATATAATTATAATGAACTGAATGTATATTTGCACGCGATATATTTGGTGGCGATGTATGATAGCATAACATGTAAATAGACTAGAGTGAAAGCGATAATAACGACGCAAGAAGAACAAAATTGTTCTCGTGTTACAGTATTACAGGTATTTTTAAAGTGATAAATAATTTTGTAACTCTGTAACGTTGATTTGGATCACACTGTCAATTTGTACTGTAAACTGAATCACACAGTTTTGTTGTTTGCACAAATCCGCCGTCCAAACTTTGATATTTCTTACGTTCGTGCAAGCCGAGGTTTTTTATCGCGTGACTTCGTCTAAATTACACCGGAATGTTAAATGAAAAACGATACTTGGCCTTCGAAGGCAATTAGAAAGAGGGTCTAATTTCTACCTTCAGGCGCTTCACCTCGAAGCGCGAAGTAATCTCACTAACTGGACATATCTTAAGCTCGACCTACGACCTACGAGTGTTAACGCTAGAACTGTCAAAATGGTCAAAACGATCGACTGATAATTTTTGTTAGATATTTTATAGATGTAAAACAGTGTATTTTTAAAGACGAATGACTTTTCGTAAAGCTTGTAGATCCTATTGTATTATAAAGATTTTCTGTTCCTTTTACTTTACTTCAGCCGGTAGTTCCAGTGTTGAAATTTCACTCGCTGTCAGTTAGGGGAATAAAGAAAAAAAAAAAAGAAAAAATTGAAAAACATTTCAAACTTTCTGTTCGCCGAAACGATCGAAGTTCGCTTGAATTAACAACATCCGGCGGTGGAAATGAATCCCGGCGTGCCTAACTTTCCCAATGACTTCAATTTTCGCGTTATCCTTCTGCCGCTATTTGCTACCACGCTGCTTCCTTGCACGCGCGGATCTATCCAACGTTCCCCGGTTTTCGAGTGGCGTGCTGGTTTCAACCGGTACGCGAAATTGGTTTCGTACGCCTCGGCAAAGTACCTCATTTTCCTGGACCCTTCACTCGAGCGTGCATTCCTATTTATGTTTTCGCGGTGCAACAGAACCGCATTGTCGACAGAGGAAGCCGGGGCGCTGCACTCGGTGTCGAAAACTTGCCCGCACGTTCACGGAATACCTTATCTCCCGTTTCCATTGACTACTCTAACGAGCACGTCGTGACCGGGTTTCAATTTTCTCTGACTTTTTCGTTGGAATAATAATAATAGTAGTAATAATTTTGTTGAATTGAATCCCGTAGAGTCGACGATGGATATTTAGTTATCGGCTAAAGTATCAAATTTGTGGCAGAGAAATAGGAAAAAATTTCTAATATAGGGTGGGTCAAACATCACTTCCTAATGAAAAAAAGCACAAATTTGTTTGTCGACATTTGAAAGAGATAATTTTTGAAACACGATGAAAAAATCACTTAAACTTAATTGGAAATTTTAAATAAAATTAGTTTCTTCTTACATTTTGATGTCCTGTTTAAAAAAAAGTAGGTGGGAAGAAACTTTTGGCCCGCCCTGTATAATAAAGAGCACGAGCGTCTATCAGTATATTTTACTAAAAAATCGCTCGAGTCTCTAAAAATACACTGTTGTGAATTTATAAAATTTCGACGGGAAATAATAAACTGGTTCATAGGCGCATAATCTTAATCTTAATACTTAACGCTTGATCTTGATATTTTACAGACGAGACACGTAGAATTTATCAACTGCGCTGCGTTATTTTCTCGTTTTTATGCGCGTAGAGTCACAGTTACCTTATTACATTTGCTATTTACATTTTGCTTAATGATTTTACATTATTTACGTTTGAATTGTTTAATTTACGTAATTACCACAATTTTCTTTCGAGGTTGTGTTTTGAGGTTATGTTTGTATTTCGCAGCCCGTCCGTTGATAACTCGGTTGGTAGCTCAGAAACGCTTGCAACTGTCCAAAAGCAATACGACAACAACACGCAGATAAATCACTTTCCTTTGATTAGATAAATTTGTGCGTGGCGGTGTGTCTCAAAGAACGCCAGAACGTGGCGCGAAACGAGGGAGGAGTGATCGCTGTAGCAGCATCGTAAATGCAAATTGCATACGAAATAACGTGCAGTGTAACTGCGTTATTGAACATTACGCATACCCACGCCTCTAATGACTCTCTCCCCCTCTGCATGGCTAGCAAACGTATGCCAGGTATTTGGCCCTCATTACCATCTACGTTGCGTCACGCCCTCCTGTCCATTCAAAACAAATTGACTAATTATAATTGCATAACGAGCGGATACCGCGGATTCGCGATTCAGGCCTGGTTGCTTTTAATTATCACGGTAACAACCGTGCTTTCCGTTCTTTCGCCTCGTTGCGCCGGCCTTTGCCTTTCCGATTTTAGCCCATCGATTCCCTTTTTCCCCATTTTCGACCGTTTCTCCGTTTGCAGTCGACGCTTTTGCAACAATTTACAAACGATCGCGCACGTATTGCAAACTTTGCGATCGTATATGTACGTGTTCTTTTTTTTCTTTACTTTGGGAAAAATTCATTGTAAACAACGACGATGAAAAATTATGGACAATTTAAATTAATGTAGCTTCGTGAAGAAAAGAGAGAAATGATTTTACGATCGTGTATCAGGCGAGGATACTTTTTCTTCTCGAAAATTGTGAAAGTACAAACGCGTGTGAAAATATTGAAAAATTTGCTTCACGACTGAATCTAATTGTGGTATTTAAAGATTGAGGACTCCCCTTTATAGCGAGCTCTTAGAATTCGCTGTACGATCTTTTTCTACCGTTATTTCGAACATAAGACAATTTCTGCGTTGTTAACTCTAACATTCGACGTTCAATAAAAACAAGTTTCAAGGGATCGTTGTAAAACAGAGTCTTCGAAAAAGAACCTTTTGTCAAAGTAGAGGCTTCACACTTTCAAACGAGACCATGATCTTTTCACATCAAGTTTGAATTATCAACAATGTTTTATTGTCATTGATGCAGCTGTAAAGAATAATTTGTTAGTTGGTCGATCGGCAGTCGTGATTTGTAGCTAGTTCGTATCGGTGATAGAAACGTGACTATGATGGGCGATGCCACTACGTCAGTGACTTAATTTGCGAATTCAGGAAGAGCATGGTGTAACGACGCCTTGACACGTGAACGTTTCTACGTTCGAGTGACCCCTTGGAGACGATTAATCACACCCGACCCTCTTTGAATCGTCCGCCATTTTGATTATTGCGTACTGATACACCTGATAATTCGTAGAGGATTAGAAGATTCTTGTTCGTGGTCTGTTTAAAACAGAAGTGATAATGCAAGTTTTGATAATAAATAAAAAGAATGACGTATGATATAAAAATACTGAAATTAACTCAGCTACTTTCAGAATTTAGCCTTAGTATATTGTCCCTTGAGATTTTTTAAAAGCAAAATTTGATAACCTCTCTCCTGTTCCGAGTGACGTCGACTTGATAAATTTTTGAAAAATCCTACCTCTTCCAAACCTCAGAAAGTTTGCACAGAAATATAACTATATGCCTATTTAGAAGTATATGATACGAACAAGCTTTCTCTTCTATGAAATTACTTAAGAATAAGCACCGATGAGAATTTAAAGAACTCTCGCTACAACTTCGAAAATAAATAATTTGGTCTGATAAATCCCACTAAAAAGTAAGTTATTTTGTCTTTTTCTAATATTCTCCTTATAAGTTTGTTATTTATAAACATATTTTTGTTGCGAAAATAATTTAATGGCGCATCGAAGCTCACTTGAGAAAAATTTGGCACGTAGGATACTTTTTACAAGTGGCGAAGTGTCGTAAATCGATGGGAGATTTTCCGTAGATCCGTGGAACTGAAGGTATCCCAAAATTTATTAACAGATCGCCGCAATATTTTATTGGCGCGAAGTCGCAGATACGCGTGGAATTAAACAGCGTTGCGTGCGGAAAGCGAGCGGAAGCCAGGAGTAGGTCACGCGTGCGGAGTCCGCCTGGTAATTACTCGCGTCGATAAATTTGAAAGAAGCGTAATAAAACCCGTAAAATGTTTTATCTAGGGGAGTGCTGTTCCACCCATAAGATAAAGCAGATTTCACATCGCGGTAAAAATTATTCTGTCGTAGAGATCGTATCGCAAGACTTTATATTGCTTTTATATTACTTTACATAATCGCTACGCGCGTTGCAACACACGTGCTGTTAATTAAAATTAGAAATAGTAAATTTACCACAAACTTTTTTTGTACTATCTATTCAACAATTCATTTACGATCATCGCTTCGAATAAAATTATACATAGTATTAATATATAGTATTGGAAATAATCAGTCGAATGGTATCAAACGCGAAATTTTGTCGATTATATCTGTCCAACACGATATCGTTTAAATTTAAAACAACCATCAACCATCAGTGCATTTGTTAGAACAAGTATAATATACAAGAGTTGATGATACACAGTTTCAGTCTCTGGAAAAATAATATTCTCCATTTTTTAAACTTTCGTAAAAAGCAATAAGAAGTCCAATTTATGTGAATTATCGAGTGTCTTCAGAAATTTCTTCTCTCTGCAAATTCTTTTGTTCTCCTTACGCCGTTATTATAGCTTTCACTCTAGACGTCTGTTCGGATATTACACTATTGTACAACACCAAACGTATTCGTTATAATCATGTCAGCAAATTATAAAAACTGCACGACTTGTACCCCAGTACGATTCGTCTCACTGAAAGGCCCAGAAGCAACTGTCCTGACTAGGAAATGAAGACGACATTTTTGATGTGCAAACATTTGAATCGATAGAAAACAAATTACAGGCGCGATCGCTCAGTAGATCTACCAGACAACGCCACTCCTACGCCACGCCCCCTCGCGAATCACGTGACCCAAATCAACCAATCGCTAATTTTCGCTGCATTAGCGTTGCACCCGATTTTTTGGGTTACCCCCGCTAAAATCACTTTCAGTGATAAAATAGAAAGTCCGACCTGCTAGATTTAAGTACGATGTTCCCTCAGAAGGGACAGTCGAGTGACTCGCAAGAGCGATGATATCTCTCGTTTTACCGAAACTCGCCCGTCGTTTCTCCGAATTACCCAGGAATGAGGACCGGAATCAAGCACGATCCTCGAACAACTTGAAAACCCACGCTTCACTGGCCGTAAATCTATCCGAGCTTCATCGATACCCGAAACCATCGAGAAACGGCGATCTCCCCGTCGTAAAACCTACACGATACTACACGCTCGTGTCGTGCCTCGTGTACTCTGTACGTCGCGTCAATCGGAGACACAAGGGCCGGTAAATCGAACGGCCGCTCGTAAAATTCGAAATTGGTCCCGGCGCGGGCGCGACTCCTCCTCACGGCCCCGTTGTCGATGACAGTTAACAAGTTTACTTTGTCCTTCGACCGATGGTAATTCGTTCCTCGGCTCGTGTGCTCGCATGCATAATGCACGCAGGTTCGCCCTGGCAGATTTCAGCTCTCTCCCTCTCTTTCTCTCTCTCTCTCACGATGCGATCGATCCTCAGATACATAGGCAGGTGGATGCAGGTCCTGCCGCCAGTGTGTGCACGCACGCTTCTCCATGGTGAATCGTAGGTGTGTATTAGACGCGCATTGTGGACGGTTAACAGGCCATCCGGTCGAGGCTCGAGGCTTCCATTTATTCCGTCATTAGCCAAGCTCGTGTTTCATCCGTACAAAACCTGGTAATTTAGCGGTTGGCTCGTGCCAAATCTTGCGAAGGTGTAGGTGTTGGCGAAGGGACAGACGTCTTGTTATACCCGCAAGTAATGTCGTTTTTTGATACTGTACGAAATTTTACTTCACTCGAGAGTTTTATACAATATAGTTTTAATCTCTAGCATAATCTCCGTTGTCATTGACAATCTTCTCAGTCTCTCTGACGAAGAATTTTCTATCTCCTTTTTGTAAAATGACGGTGATTTTGAAGTGAAACAACATCGACGATTGACGATTAGAAAGTAAAGACACGGGTCAAATATTTTTTCGAAAACTACATTTATGCCAGACTCACTTCGGAACGTGAATAGGTTCCTCTGTAAGTAGATTTGAAATGGAAAGATGACTCGATACCACCGAGGTAAATCGTCTCTCCTCCAAAAACTGGCTCGTTTCCCTCGATTATGTCCCTTCCGGTTCATTGAATTCACATCATCCAAATCCTGTGAAGCCTCCCGAGCAATTAAGCTCGATTCTTCGTCACTGGAGAATTCCTCCGCTAGGAATTTTCTATCAGTCCACTCGTGAAAAAAAAAATGGAGTAAAATGGAGGAATTTGAACTGCCGAAGAACTGCCTGGAGAGAGAATTTATCCGGAAAAACGAAGTTTGATTTTATCCGGTTTACGATCGAGCCACGATCGAGATCGGCCCCGGGACCGGCCATTTTAGGCCTCTGGAGAGCGCCGGCGCGGCGCTCTTGAATCTTCGCGCGTGGGTGTGACTACGCCGCGGTTATTTATGATAGCCGCGGAGAAAGAGACTAGAAACTCGTTTCGAATTTTCGAGCATGGGGTGGTCCTGTTCCCTGGATTCCTCCTCGCAGTGGCCAGGTCGCTCCTATCACTGGTTGCTCGTCTCGCGTGTTCTGTGATTTGTAAATCCGTGGCGTGACGCGTTTCGCAAGAACGAAACGGGATTTTCTTTTTACATCTCACTAGGCGAACCAACGACGATAATAAATATATCGATGGAGACGATGAATACGTGGTAACTCGCGCCGACTTCTCCTCTTCGATGAGATATCGGCGGTACGCGTGGCTATTGAAAATCATTCGGACGAATGACGCGAGCTTTCTGGCTGTTTAGCTAAAGTTCGAGGAACACAGAAGAAGAGTTTGACGGTTATTTGTTTTACGTTCTTCCCGGCTGGTTTTTTTAACTGGCCCCGGGTGAAATGTATACATTTTTCAAGACGTTAATGTTCCACGACTGAACACAGCCGTTCGTTTACGACGTCGAGTGCATAAATTCTAGGGACATTTCTTACGCGTTGCGAGCGTGTCGCCGCCTTCTTTCATTTGCATGACGAATGCGTTTCTCGAACGAGCTCCGAAATGTTTCATTAATCTCTCTCTCTCTCTCTCTCTCTCTCTCTCTCTTGTTGTCTGGGATAACTGGGGTTGTAAAATATTGCTGCGAAACGACTCATTTCTCGTCACTTTCGAGGCAATGTGTGTTCTCCGTACATCAAGTAAAAATAAACGTCTAAATAAAAAGAAGTTTCCGTTGAAATCTTGTAACGTATCAGTCATCTCCTGTTTAAGCTCTCTCTTGTTTGTCTCTTCGAATATGGTAGTATAACCAAACTGTTCGTAATTGAAAATCGGTTAATACGTTCCGTGCCGCGTGGGGGCATAGTGAACTTTTCGTTCAAGCCATTTGGAATTTTCAATTGTAAAATGATGAATTTTTTAAAAATTTGTTACCAAGTCATCTATTGATATTAAGATCGATTGAAATCGGTAAGAGGACGCTGTAAAATTTGTTATGAAAATAAAGTTAAAGTAAATTTTCTTTAGTATTGGTATTTAGTATTATATAAATTATACAATAAGTATTCTAATCGTAGTACTATAACAATTTACATAATATATCATATATATAAATGTAATTATTATATAATACTACGATTAGAATAGTTATTGTGTAATATTATTATTTAGTACATAAACAATGATACCAAAAATATTTGGAACAAAATCCTTTATTCTAAATTAATTTTGGCACCGTTAAAAAATCGTTTGTCAAAATAATACCTTGAAATTAAATTTATTGCTTTCTTCTGCAATGCATCTTAAACATTGTTGATAATTCCTGATAATCATATTTTTGTATAATTTTGATATTCTTGAATTTGACAATTCTTTATAATTATATCTTAATTGTATGATTATAATTATTTAATTACTTTTAATTACTTTCAATTAAAGTTCTTGCATTGTTACAAGAATTGTAAAACACACTTCAGAAGCAAAACTATTAAACTTCCCGTTCTAAACGGAAAATAATCAAAAATCGGCCCAACACGGAACGTTGTTGTTAAGTATCATACTGTGTTCGTTTATTTCCGCGCCGACGGTATTTCTTTCGCAAACTGCGTTATCTCTATTGCGCGTTCGCGATTTACAGAGCTGCACTGGTGTTTCTCGCGGTCACCGAAGATTATGCGTTTGTTCCACGATAGCATCGCATTGTTCCTCGATCTGTTTGCCGTGATTTCAACCGTCAACGGCAAACAATCCACCGGCACGCGAGAATACTTGCTCTTGAATTGGTATCGAGCCACTTGCCGCGGAAACGTCGATCGTGTTCTGCCACCTCTGGCTTCTTAACTCACATCCGAGTCCGGACATTTTTCATGGGGGAATTTTCGCGCTGAAACGGTAGATTATCTCACAATGAAAAAAGAAGGTAAAGGAAAATTGGTTAATTAATTTAGGGAAGAGTGAGATCAATTCTTTCTCAAAACGATACGAATCGGATTTTATAATCTTTTACAGACAATAGTGGCAAGTAGCAGTTTAATAGTGGCAACGTCGATTACAAGAAAGAAGAAAATTGTGATTTTGTTATAAATCGTTAATTAAAGTAAATATTTATTGTTACAGCTTCTTGTCAAATTTCGTAACGTATTTATTTAAAGGAGTAAAATCTCCGTGTGAACACTCTACTTTCAAATGTACTATAAAAGTTGAAACTTCTCAAGCCAAAACTCGCGACAACTTAAAGTGCACGTTCTTTCAACTTTGAACTCTTTCAACTGCAAACATAGAACGGACTCGTCTTCAACTCTGCATTTTTAATTTTCAAAACGTTGTTCCAAACGTTCAAAACGTTGGAACAAAAAAAGCTTTCCTGGATACTGGACGAGGCAATTTTTTTTCTTCTTTCTCCTTTTCGTTTTATGTTTGTTATGCGTCAGAATGTGCACAGGCTGCGATAAAGGAGGAACGCGCGGAAGCGTGGCGAGGTTAAATTCAAGTTAAACGCATCGTGAAAGAAGCATTTGCAAGTCGAATTTTTCGACGTTCTCTCTCTCATCCTTGGCGTTAAAGCGATCCAGAGCGAGGCAGCTTCTCTCTTCCCTCTGTTTCTTATCTCTCGCGCGGCGTCGTAAAGTACGAAAAAACGAGCACTAATTGCCACGTACGCGGCTCGTTTCGAAAGCGATTCCCATTTTCGTAATTCGGCGTGCCGCGCCGAATGGCATCATTTCGTGCGATCTCGTGCCCGAAAAGAAATTAATCTCGGTTCTCTCTCTCTCTCTCTCTCGTCAGCTCGTGTGCTTACGTTCTCGTAAGATTTTCGATCACGAACGTACTTGAAAGGAAGGATTGATTTTAACGAGATAATGGACACGGAAATTGAGAAGTGAGCGCTTTCACTCGTGACCGGTTAGGTATTCGACCGCAAATGAAAAATTTCATTTAAATTTCACAAAATAGCTGAACTTGATGGATAATCGCAGAAATAAAAATTTTGTCCACATACGTAAGTTATAAATTTAATATTGAGAAATCAGTGATTGATTTTGTTTGGGCGTTGAAACAATTTTGCAAAATTCACACGCATGCAACAGATATACAGGTAGCAGTGTTTAATTTGACATCCGTAGATAAAGTGTTACTTTGATTTTAGTCCTTGGTAATTTTTGTAAAAGAAAAATTCTTCACTGGCTCACTGAAATTCTGATTTGTGTGGCAACACGCGAAACAAGAGAAAATACGATCGATGCACTCGGAGCGCAGTTACGCGTACGACGCAACTTTGTCTATCTCTGCTCGCTTCTCTCCCGTCCCTTCTTGTTCGCCTTCTATTGGTAACAGTTCGTCTCGTTTTTCGAAACGTAGAAATCAATGTATGCACGTTTCAACGTGTGTAAGAGCTAGAGGTAGACCCTTCTCGATCTTTTGTCCGACCCTGACTGACTCCTCGCGTCTCAGCCCTTTGCACGCGGCAACAATGACCCACTTCGTGCTTGCTCGGTTCTTGTGAACTCTGACTCGCGAGAGAACCTTCGTCGCCTCGTGACAAGATATTTCCTACCTTGAAACCTTGTTTACCGTTTGCCTTCTCTCTGGGAATGTTGTCACTGGGAAAGTTCGGGTCGAGGTGCGACAAAAAGGCGTGAAACGTGGGTTGAAAACGTACGCGCGATGGCATGTACGTTTGTCGAACGGAACAGGATATTCAGATAGCTGTCTTGGAAGAATCCGTGGCTGTGAATTTGTTCGTACAAAATTTGTGCTACGCGCGTGTACTACGCGTGCACGCTTGATTTGCGTTGTAAATTTATCGAAAAGTTTAGGCGTTTCTCTTCGCCGGAGTATCGAGGTTATTGGCAAACTTGGGAGTTTCCCGTCAAATATTGAACGTCTACCCAGAGAGTAGCCTACCTACCTGGTACAACTTCTCATAAATTTTCAATTGATCTCTACAAACGTTAAGTAGGTTACACTACACTGCAGGTACCCCAGAATTTTCAATTTCCTCTCCTTGAACGTAAAATCTCTTCCTCTAAAATTTCTTCCTATAAGCACACTCTGTGTGTACGTACATACATACATCCGTTTTGTTATTTACGTGGCAGTATTTCTCACGCGAGTCTCTTTTTGTGCAATAAACGGCACTTTTTATACGAAGCCGGAACATGTATTTTCCTAAAATTTTTTAAAGTAACAACACCGATAAAAAAATTCATAATGTTTTGTTGTTATCTACAAGCCTAGATTATGATTATTCAGCGATGAGTAAAATTTATGGAAGACAAGTTTGAGAACGAATCGTCCGAAAAAATTCACATTAACAATGCAAATGAAGCCAAAGTTGCAAATATTTCAAGCGAGAATAATCTTGTTTGTGCCAATTGAAAAGAAAAGATTGATTGTTTGGAATTACAGTGTCATTATTATTTTTTTTCCTGCTTTTTTCAGCTTTCCTTTCCATCACATTGTTCTCTTTCTTGACAGATTCGATTTCGAATACAGATTGCGGATGTTTGTGCAATTTTATATTTTTGTGAAACTACGAGAAACAGAACACGGCAAGCTCCGTTTCTCTGCTCCTTTCAAAACACCGTGTAAATTCCATCGAAACGTGGACAAGGTTATAAATTCGGCACGGCAACGATCGACGAAATCTCTGAATTTCCCTCGATCTCGAGCATCGACTGAGACGAAAATATCGGCACACCCGGTGGGTGCCGAGTTTTATCGCGGCCGGCCGTGTTTTCGCCATTGTAATTCATTTGATCGAGGCTGTTGCGGTCGTTCGTTTACGCTCGGCGATTCCTGCCCGCGTGCTCGGGAACAATCCGACGCGATATATATCTTTGGGGGGAAAAAGCTGGTCACGGGGTCGTTCACGGAGGATGCCGAGCCGGGGACGCTGGTTTCTTGCGCCACGGGAGCAACTCCATAAACGGGCCACGGTGCCAGGGCCAAATATGGCCAGGAATGTTACCAAACGTTGATTGAGATTAAAAGGAGGCATCTCGCGTTTCCAACTTCGAGCCCCCCCGATGATTCGACCATTTCGATACTTCTTTTTTCCATTTACATTCCGTGTGTTTTTCAACCGTTTAACCACCAAAATGGTCAAAATGACCAGTTTATGATTTTTATAGATGTGAAACAGCGTGTTTTTAGTGACTTAAATAATCCTTTGTAAAATCTACAAATTGCATTCCACTGTTATAAAGTTATTCCATTTTCTCTTTTTATTTTTAACGTCCCCAATGGAGATTTTTTTATTTTTCAATCGTCGGTTGATTGACTTCAGAATTAAATGTGAAATGGCCAACTCGTGATTTTTTAAAGAGATCTCATCGACTCGTGACGATGGGATAACTCGAATAATTTCCATCGCTGGAACCGTGGATACATTTTCGTCGATTTTTCCACTCATTTTTCATTCCAATTTGACAATCGATATCTTGAGAAATATTTGCGTGGTGGAGCCACCGTTCGAGATGCCTGAATAATTAACCGTGGAATATCAATACTGTTAAATTCGCAGTACGAGGAAACAGCGTGAATTATTCGATACACAGAATCGGAGATGGAGTCGATTGTTTGCATCTGTGAAATTCGTTACAAAGTTGTGCATTGATCGCCGGGTTAAATTATGCGACGAATCGCAGCTGATATGTGCTCCTTTGCATTGTTAATGATATCTCGCGTAAATAGTTGGCGCCGCTGCAACACGGAGCGGAGGTGATTAACAATTTTCCATCTTGGCAAAGGGAAGTTTGCGTGCGAGAAATTTGCGTTCAATCGTTTGTGGATATTCTGGAGATCGAAGCTGAAAGA
>KQ435774.1:625401-657814 GCA_001276565.1 Melipona quadrifasciata | reverse complement strand
CCTGAGGCCCGATTTTCTGGGTTACCCCCAATAAAATCACTTTCAGTGATAATAAAAGAAGAATTTATTCTTCCTTCCTCGCTTTATTTCTCCACGTAGAACCACCTCCCGTTGTACCACGATTTCGGGAACACGCTGTACATCATCGCGTAACACAGTCGTACGTTACACGCTTAATTGCGTTGAAATTTTCCGACTAGATTGAACGATCCTGCGCTTGCGATTTATCCTGCAATCGCCGTGTAATTTCGCCGTGTAATTCCGTTCTTCTCGACAAAGAAAAGGAAACGTTCGTGATATACAACCGGCGAATTAAATTTTACTACAGCTTGCAATTTGCCTCGCGCGATCGTCGTACTTATTTATGACTCTCCCGGAGGTTCCCGCTTGAAATACGACGATGTTATCGTGGATCCCCATCGAATATCGAACGACACAATGTCGCACAAAATGCTTAATGACGCAGAGTCACGAGAATTTCTTTTTTTTTCTTTTTCTTTTTCATTAAAGCTGTTTGTAACGCAACTTCATTAGTCGAAGATGACGTGTTTATTAGCGAAGAATAATCCGCGTTTCGATCGGAGTGACGTGCACGCTTGGATCGTACGGGTTTCATTCACAGGCTGTTGTCGTCGCCGCGTTTGAACGTAGTGAGGGCAGTGAAATATTCAGTGAACAGGTCGAAAGGGAAAAGTCGTCCGAACGGAGACTTCTTCATGCTTGGTAGACGCAGCCAGTCGATCGCCATGAACGACCATTGGCGCGCTAAATTCAATTTTCCGTCGGTTTATAAACCGCTCCACTGTGATCCAGCTATTATTACACTTTGTTCTCGACAACACGTGATAACACGGCGGAGGAGAAATATTTATAGAACCATTTATAATACACGCGTTAACGCGAGATCTGAAGTAATGAGTTAAATATCATTGATCTTTCGCTTTGGTCGTTATTTTTGCAGCCAGTTAGTTTCAATCAAATTGCAATTAGCGAAACATCTGCAATTGATATCGTGGCTGTCGGTCAGATCAGCTGGCAGAGACTTTACGCTCAGTTTTTATTCACTAGCCACATTCCACTGCTGTTGAATATCAAAAAACAACTTCGCTTTAAAGCAAATGGCTTCTCAAAGCTTTATGCGGATCGCGACTCCAGAAATTTTAGGAAGAGTTAAAATAAAAAATTAGTACGAATATTTGGCTCTGTTTTTAATACATGGTAAAATTAATATACTCGCGTATGTATTGTTTTCGAATAAAGTTTCTTTGTAATTCATTATCAGTAAATTAAGTTTTAATTCCTGATGTATACTCAGGTTCGCGAAAATATTTGCTCGGCTTAGTGGCATCCACTCGCCAAGTGGAGAAGCTTATATACATATATATATTTATCGATGACATACTCGCGCGTATGTTCAAGAAAACAAGTCATCTCCGATTTTCTTTCTAGTTGGTGTTACATAAAACCGTCCGTCGCAAGGCATCTTCCTCGATGATTTAACGTTATTGACGCTTCGTTACGCTGTACACGGTCACGCGTAGACTGCGTTGCTCAATCGCGTGATTCATTCGATTATCGAAAACAGAATCGTTAAGCATCGCAACTGAATAGAATCTCTGATCGTGATTGTACAAATGAAACTGTGCATTATCTGTTTCACACAACGGAGAGAAACATTTTCGAAACGTCTTCTCACTTTGTTTTTGCCATTTCGAGCTGTACACGATTAAAGATCGGATTGTTGCGTGCTGGAGTGAATCATCTACAGATGGATGACGACTGACGAAAGAAGTCGAATGTTAATGCCAGAGTGTCAGTTGCTAGATGAAAAGCAAACAGCTGCGGACAGATTAAAGTGCCTGATATCACGTGAAGATTTGACTGCTCGTTAGACGTTAGACGTTGTACGAAAGGCTTTGAAAATGCGTTGCGTTTCAAGCTTAATGGAATTATCACGGACATTGTCAGACGTCTAAAATCATACTAAACATTGAAATATCAATTGCAATATATTCACGGATGATCAATAATTAAATATCAATACCCTTAACACTCGACTGTCTCCTCTAACGAGACATCATGATCAATAATATTTAGATCTGTCGACGATCAAAGTGTCAGATTTGTAGCAGAGAAGAGCACGAGTTTCTAAAAATCAATCGAGTCTCTGAAAACACGCTATGTAAAACACGAGCATATAAAATTTCCATGAGAAATTCAAATTCAATTTGGTCGTTTTGACATTTTGGTAGTTCTGGCGTTAAACTAAACCCAGCCAACAGTTCAAATAATTGTTGATAATTACAACGGTCGACGTTCATTGGAATAATTCAAGTAATTCGCAAGTTTATAAAATAACGGAGGAAATTACATTTTAGAAGAATGAAAGCACTTTCGTTGTCATCGACTCCCACATATATTATACTTGTTCAAACGATGAACCTGCAAGTTGACGATTGCATTAAACACAAACGACGTCACGTACTTGAACAGGAACACGATTATTTCCAATGCTACGTCGCTTTAGTGACTATTTCGTATGTAAATGAAACGAAAGGAAAGTTTCCGAGGGCAAAAGGGTTAATAAAATTCAAGTTCGTCGAAAGAAGGAGTCGCGCAACTTACAACTTTTTATTAATTCGCTTTTTAATCCACGAATATTACTGGTTCGCTGCGGAAATGAGTAATTAACGTTCGATTTAAAGAGCGCGGTAAACGAAAGCCGGCCGCGTGGCAAAACATCAATAACGACGAATATCGGCAACCAATTGAAATTCTCCCGGACGATTGTCCGCTTAACAGTTTTGTTTACGTAACGCGGAAAATTTCAGAGACAAAAGCGAGTCGCTGAGCTGGCTGGCAGCGAGCGAAG
The DNA here is from genome assembly GCA_001276565.1 of Melipona quadrifasciata. NCBI lineage: Eukaryota > Metazoa > Arthropoda > Insecta > Hymenoptera > Apidae > Melipona > Melipona quadrifasciata. The sequence continues at coordinate 654,942 of KQ435774.1, read as the reverse complement.
GCGACCAAACTGGAATCACAATGACCGTGGATCGTCTTCGTGGATTACGTCAGATCCATTTGTCATTCGCGTCGCAAGCGGATCGTTTGGTGGTATTCCGAGTGTAATTGCGGAACAGCGCGGCGAAATCCAATAAATTCCGGTTGGATCGAGCCGTTTTTCTTCTTTCCTTTTTTTTGGGGGGGGGGGGGGGTTGATCCATTGAAACTCGCCGAGGCTTCAGTTTTCAATTCCAGCGGGAGAAAAAAATTGGCGCGCGCGAAATTGCTTAAATTGAGAGTACTCGATGGGCGAGGTATAGTCGAGCAGAAAAGAGTTTTAAATTCCGTCGCCTGAATTCGAGTCTTTTCTGTATTTTTAACCCCTTGGCGTAACATCGAAGTTTCCTAAGCTAAAATTGACGGTGACGTCTTTGAGACGTAGCTATATATAAGGACATAAAAAAAATATTTCTCTATACGGCTCTTTTCCACATTTATACCCTATATTTCAAGTTACCTGCTTCAATGAAAAATAAATATCATACCGAATTTCATTTCATTTACATGTCGAGGGGTTAAAAATCAATAACGGAAATTGGAAATCTATCCTTAACCGTTTTAGCGCGTTCTAACAGCGACTTTATGGTTCTGGACGCGTATTTATATTTCGAATAACGTTAAGCTAGTTTTATCATTTGACTCGCACTGATGCTACAACTGCGACAACTCATATGTTATCAATCACTATGATAAAGCTAAACCTAATCCAGAACCATAAAGTCGCTGTTAGCATGCACGCATCAGCAACGTTAAATGATTGAGAAAATTTTTTTGCCATTTTTCAAAAGAATTATTCGCGATGAGTAAAATACAATGCACTACTTGTACCCCAGTACGATTCGTCTCACTGAAAGGCCCAGAAGTAACTGTTCTGACTTGGGAAATGAAGACTTTTTTGCCATTACAGGCGCGATCGCTCAGTAGATCTACCAGACAACGCCACTTCTACTCGAGGTCTACGCCACGCCCCCTCACGAATCAACCAATCGCTAATTTTCGTTGCATCAGCGTTGCACCTAAAGAAGCTCTAAAATCACTTTCAGTGATAAAAAAGAACAATTTTTGACGTTGAAATCTCGAGATTCCTTACATCTAATTGCCATCAAATCGAAAGTGGAGAATTCACCTACGATAGCCACGGACAAACTTTCCTTTCCACCCTGTACATGCGTGTCAACGGACGGAACGGACGGCAAGGCGCTTCCTCCGCAAAAGTGGCAATTCACCACGACGCTGTTAATCGCTCATTAATTATAGGCGGAGCGTTGGTGGCTGGTGGATAACCGGCGTAGGCTTTCTTCGGCTTGATTTACAGCCCGCTTCGATCACCGCGCACCGCTACATAAAACGTTACTTAACCCCGCCTGAAGTAAATCGATTTCTGCGGTTAATTCGCCGCTATTCCGCACTGACTTTGCATACGTACCCTCCTCTGCGTATTCGCGTACGTGTTGTCTGCTTCTTTTCGCTGTCGGTCCGTTTGCTCGAGATTTACGCCTCGTCGAATGGAAAATATCGGTGGTCAGTCCTGGGCGAAACGGTGGTAAGTGTCGATCGTCGAAATTTACAGGGGAAACGGTGAAGTCTCCGTCGAAACTTGGTCGTGGCTACTTGCTTGTTCGCCCTGGTATAGAAAGGTACGCACTCTATATTTTCTTACATTCGATATTTACGACATATGTATCGTAAAGCAAAGAGAATGTCCAGGTTATTATCCTTGGGAGTGGATATACGTGTAGCATGTTGAATGTCACCACCGAGACACGCGGTGGTGACATTCAAGAAATACAAAAACGAAAATGTAAATATTGCAATCCATTTGTCCGCGAGGCAGTCGTACGGAAGCTATCGAAAGTGTAACATTCGTATTGTGGAATGCAGTCGGTCAAGTGCGTCGCAGATAAAAATGAAATCCGGCTGAAATTAAACGGAGAACGTTATTTACCGTGACGAAAACAGCCAAAACAGCTGATAGAAGTTGTAAAGTAATGATGAATTTGCTAGAAGACCCGGATAATTATGGAAGGGGAAAAAGTTGTGAACGATCGCAGTGTTCAACAGCTCGGGACAAACGTGCTGTGATACGTATAGCAGACAAATTGCACAAGAAGCTAGAGTTACGACAAACGTTAGAGAAGTTAAAGAATTTGAAACGACGAAAATTCCAACGAAACTGAGTCGTGTCGTTTGCAATTTGCAGAAATAAGAAATTATTTGACGACGAAAAGAGGTTTAATTTAGACGAATCTGATGGCCTTCATTATTGTTAACACGATTTACGAAAGGAGCAACAACTTTTGAGTCGTCGATCCGTGGGGGGCGACGGTATAATGATTTTGGCAGGTAAGGTAAGATGGAAATAAAATTTATTGCGGCAAAAATTAAATAGTAAAATGTGTGTCGAAATGATTGACGAACGAACGAACGCGCGTGCGACACGAATTTTTCATGATAACGCTTTGCAAACGAAAAAATTCGTGTGTTAGAACGACCAGCCAAATCTCCGGACTTAAATATTATAGAAAATTGTCAGGAGAATTCGGCGAGGGTCATATACCAGAATGGAAGACAATTCGCAAATATTAACGAATTTAAAAAATGTATTGTGAAGGGATGAGAAAAACTAAGTCAAAAGATCATTCTCAAAGAGTGGCTGCAGTTATCAAATGCAAAAGAGGTCGTACTATTAAACAATTATTTTTATCTCTTTTTTTTCTTCAATAATACAAAATGTATTACAAAAAGTTTAAACTCACGTAAGAAAGATTTTAATAGTTTGTTTAAAAGAAATTTAATAATTTATGTTGATTATAAATTCGATTATAAATTGCGGATAAGAAACGGCTGATATGTGTATAGAGCGTGAATAGAGCTGTTCGCAGTAAATTATAATAAAGCGAATTGAAATACTTTCAACGATATTTAAATTTCATAATTTATTCGAGCGGGAATTCCTGGTTATTTCAATGTACGACGTTCGTACTAGTAACGCATTATCACACCGACACATTAGGAGGAATGTATGTCGTTTCCATCGTTGGCAAGAGAAATCGTGCGCCAGAGATATTCGCAGATACCGAAAGTAGAAAATCCGTAATGGCAATCACGCGGTTGATCCGAACCGGCGATATATACTGAAAATTCATGAAAATACGAATGGCTGCGCGATTCCCTTCAAGATGCATTCGAGAAATGCATGTTGCAGCGATAGTTTCTATTATAATCCTCCGCGGAATCTGTCCTCGAATCTCGAAGGCCAAGCTTGCATGATCTCGAGGAAGGACGAAGACAAGAAATGCAAAGATGTGCAATCGAAGAATGACAGTTCTGAGGTATCGATAACACAATCGAAAACATTCCATATCTGATAGCTCTAGCTATAGTTTGTATCGGCAGTTTCTGTGCCAACTCACGATTATTAGCGATACTTGTCGCGGATTTTTATGCAGATCAATATTTTGGAGAATGGAAAAAAAATTTTAAATAAAAATGGGATCTGAATAGGCAATTATTTTACAAGGTAAATGTCGTATGACAGAAAGCGTGGTACTTTGAATGATACTCCGCGTAGCTTGCTCACCTTGAATAATTTCTAAAGCATGCGTCGTATGAAAAAAAATTTTTACATAAAAATTGTATATGGAAGTTTGGAGGAACACAGTTTCTGTGGCGCGTGTATTTTTTCTCTTTTTCTTCATAGATTTCAACGTCATCTTCGTTTTTTTAAAATAATATACATTTTGATTTATCACTCCATGCAGCTCGATATTCTCTAGAGATATTCCAACTTTAGTTTTGTAAAATCTGTCGTACGAAAGACGAGAAGGCGTAAATACAAGAATATTTGAGATTTTACACAGTGACAACATCTCTCTTGAAAATTGATAATTTCTCGACGTACATGAGTTGATACATTTTTATATGAAATATCGATTAATGGATCAAAAAGTACGTGACAAATGCATCCCTCCAAACCATGCAAATTTTATATAAAATAAACTTTTTTCATGCAACGCACGCGTTAGAAATTATTCGAGGTGAGCAAGTTACCACGTATTATGTATCTGCATGCTGCGTTTTAAATCTTGCGTTTTAAAATTTTCTACAAACACATAAAAATAAAAACGTTATATACACGCGTACATTCATGTAAGTGTAACTGAGTTAGGCTATGCTAGTCGTTGAAATTGTTCGAAACAGGAATGGAAGAACGTGTCATCGTTGTCGTCGAAGATCCGAATGCTTTCGAGCTTACTTGTATTACTTTATCATCAATCGCGTACCATTCAGACGTGTAATATTCGCCATTTGACGCTAGCTCGAATATTTGAATATTTGGAATAATTCCACCGTGGAACAGAATAATCTTCCTGAACGATTCTGTCGAAACGGAATCTCCTCTTGGTTCTGCTCAAAAAGCGATCCCTGATTTCGTTTATTCCTCGTTATTTATCGCGCGGGGAAAAATCGAGGATGTAGATGTTCAAGGTACCACGCTTATACAACAATCCTCCAACTTTCATTCTTTTTCCCGAAAATACGACTCTGCGTGAACATCCGCGGTCGTGAGTCACGCCCGAAGAAATGGAACGACTCTGCTTTTTCCTTTTTTAATAGCCAAAAAAAGAAAATTCGCTGGAATTTACAAGACGCGCGCCAACTCCGTCGCACGCGCGTCACCAATTAAGGATTAAACAGGGTTCCGGCAGTTTCGAGTGGCGAGTTGCTCGTCGCACGGTGTCACTTTGTGGCTAACGACGTGGGCCGTGGTTTCGATCGATGTCTGAAGTGGTCGTTTAGAGGCGCAAGAACGCTGAAAAAGAAAAAGAAAAACAAACCCTCGACGCTTTCTACGTAGCGCGGTGTAACCAAACGGGCAGACTTGCTCCTACGTGGCTGGCTCTACGAGTTAGTCGTGCTCGAAGATAACATCGTGTATACCTATCTGTCGTATCGCGGCAACGTCTCCCGTTGGCTGGAAAAGTTAAAGGTTACTCCATTGTAGTGCCGTAGATCGGAAGCCACCGGTCTCTGACCTTTGACGAAGGCTGGACTCCCGCGAGCTGCATGGGGCTTGTAGCTCCTTAAACCGGGCAGAATTGATCACTCCGACGCTGACTCGTTGACCTTGTTGCTGTAATACCGCGTAAAAAGCCGTATATTTAGCCGGTGATGCACGGAGACGACCAAGGGCGCCAGTTCTCGGAATGTGTTTCTTTGGAGAATGAGGTTAGGATCGTCCATTGAGCTTCGTGCTGGATACTAACCAATCCTGATGACGTTTGCGGTGTATTGAATTAACACTTTTCGCTCTCGCGAGATGTTACGATACGAGAATCACCCAACTATGCTCGTAAAAAGTAACTTAAGCTTTTAGTAACTTCAAAAAACTGAAACATTATTTGTTTACAATTTGGAATTGTATAATTCCAGCGGGTTACAACGAAAATGTTAAAAATCGATTTTTAATTCAAAATCGAGGCGTCAAATTGAATATTATTATCAACAATAATAATATCAATAATAATAATAATAATGATAGTAATTTAAGCTTCTAGTAATATCTAGTAACATCAATAATAATAATAATAATTTAAGCTTCTAGTAATATCTAGTAATATCAATAATAATAATAATAATAGTAGTAGTAATTTAAGCTTTTAGTAATTTCAAAAAACTGAAACATTATTATTTACAATTTGAAAGTATGTAATTCCAGTGAGTTACAATAAAAATGTTAAAAATCGATTTTTAATTTAAAATCGAGGCGTCAAATTGAATATTATTATCAACAACAACAACAACAATAATAATAATATAACAATAATGTCAATAATAATAATATCAATAATACAAATGAGGCGTGCGCAGTAACCGCTATATTTTACCTCAGTTCCAATTGAGATTTTGGTGTACGCAGAAGTCTAAGTCAAAATAAGCCTAACATTTACAAAAAATCAGCATGTATATTTTCTTCCCCTCTTAGCCATGGGAAATCAACGTTACGACTCTGTCGATAAGGTGTTAAACAACTCTTTTTCAAAAAAAAAAAAAAAAAAAAAAATAAAAAAATACAATAAATTACGAAATTTCTTAGAAAAGAAGGATTGCAATAAATTATCTGTACGAAAGAAAAAATTCATTCATTCACGAGAAACAACTTTCCATTCGCGTGTTTTTCACTCTGACGGACCTCGGCTCGCGGCTCCCGTTTGAAAGACGTTCTCGCAAAACGACTCCGCCACTACAGGCAGTTGAAAACACGACGAAAAAATCAATCGCAATCCAATAAATCACAGCTACGAAAGAAAAATTCATCCATGCACGAAAAACTTTCCATTCGCGTGTTTTTCACTCTGACGGACCTCGGCTCGCGGCTCCCGCTTGAAAGACGTTCTCGCAAAACGACTCCGCCACTTAGGCAGTTGAAAATACGAAACGAGCAACCTGCGCGTATATTTCGTATAGTTATTTTTCGGGGAAACGGGTGACGTCGCGATGCAGTTTCTCGCATGGCGCGAGCGTGTCGACGGCTCCCCCGGCTTTGAGTTTGCTCCCCGTTCGCAACGAGCTGCACTTTGATCCTCCACACAGAAGAAAGTTTTTTTCGCTGCCGGCATTTTTTCTCGCCAGCTTCCGGTGTTTATTATCACGCGCGAACCGCGAAGTCACGAGACACGAACGCGGCCCCTTCCCCCCCCCTCGCCCCCGTGTTCCCTTTCGTTCGTTCCCGCGTTAAAACGCGTTATTTGCAACGCTGCCGGGAAATTCGTTGAAAAAACCAGAGCCGACGAAAGCGTTCAAACTCTTTCTCGCGCGCGTTTCTCGAAAAGCGACCACCGCCGCTATTTTCAGTTTCCCTCCCCTGCCCTTTTACCTTTCTCTCCTTTCCTCCCCGCCCTTTTTTCATTCTCCTTTCCCTTTCACAGATAGCTTTTTGTATCTTTTAGGAAACTCGCGCGCGGATTTTCCACTCCGTCGGTCGTGATAAGTTTGTAATATGGATAAATTCGCGTGCAACGTTTGACGTATTTATTTATTGCAACATACAGGAAGAAATGTGCGAATTTTGAATAATTTTGAAGAACAACGAACAGAAAATATAAATGTGCAGATTGAAACAAAGGCACTGCAGTAAAGGTTATACATTGGGAAATCATTGCCGTATTAAGAACGGTATTAAGAACCAGCTACCATCGTAGGTTGTACCTTCTTAAACGCGATACAGTATGAGATTACTCCATCTTGGTAGTATGTTCACTTACAGCTTCCTACACCGTGACGCAATGGAACGCGTGTATTTTCTCTGCAGAAGCTGATTTACATATTTTTGACGTCAGTCATTTTTCACATGTGTCAGAGTGATCCGTTGTCTGTTCCATAATAAAAAGCCTCGACATAAGAAACTTTAACCGTTTCGTTTGCACGATATATCTCACGATACACATGTCTCTTACGAAAGATCATTCTCCTTTGGTAATGCGATTTTGAATCAGTGGATCATCGACTAAAACTTTGTGTCAGTTATTTTACCCAATTTCCATTTTTCCCGCGTCGATTCTTTCTGTGGTGTAATTTGTAACTTAATTAATCTCTTAGCTTTTACAAGTTACATTTTGTCGCTACTCGTCAAGCACAAAGTGTGTGCAGCTGCTAATTGTAAAATTGAATCAAATTATGAAGCTAGTTTTTTTTGAAATATCAATAATTTTACTGTTTAATTTAATTAATTATAATCGATAGGACATAATTAATATAATATAATCGATGATAATTAATATTCGTAGCAAAAAAGTGTATTTAGAAACGATGTGAAAAGAACTAGTCTTAGAATATTCAAAAATTTACAAATACATTTTATTCTTCACAAAAGATTTAATACAAGTAAACAAACTACAATTGCATTTTTCTCGCACGAGTACACTCGTCATTTCACAGCCAAAAGGTTGGTCCATCTTTTTTCACTTTCCTTTCGAAATTGCGTTTTCCTCGGGTGGAAGCGTTGTATCAGAAAATCAAAACAGATCAGTCGCACCTTCTTTTTGACCGAGTGGGTCGATCGTCACAAAATCGAAATCCAAATTTTCGACAACGTGCTGCCAGGGGAGAGCGCGAAACGGAATGAAGAAGCGCGACGATCGCCGGTCGGTGGTTGAAGAACGTCGCGTCGGCTCGCAACGAGCTAAGTTTGGCAATGAACCACTTGGCCGGAGTTCAAAAACTTTTTAGCCAGCGTTCTTTCGACGATCGTGGTCTTAGGAAGACGGTGACTAACGAGCAGCGAGTGCGTCACGCTCCTCTTCTGGGCGCCACCAACCTGTTTTTTCAATGTTTGCGCTCGCGTTTGTAGGCGTGTATGTGTGTGTGTGTGTGTGTCGCGGCGTCACGCGTTTATGCCTTCACTACCGGCTTTTCTGGTCACTCGTTCGTATTTCATTTTTCATGCCCGGCACTCGTCCTAAAGTGGGACACGAGTTCTCTTGGCTCGACGCGTTTCTCACCGACTTCTTCCACATGTGCTCCTCTCTCCCACACTCGCCGCCGCGGCGTTTCGCGTGTCTGATCCCATTTTCTTCGCAGTCTTACCACCAGAGCGGGAATATTTACGCCGAACGTTTTCCTGTACGATAGTTTCGCTGACGTTATCGAGATTCGCTCGGAAAATATTAGGTTGGTCGAAAAGTAACTGCGTGTTTTCCTTTTTGTTTGTTTGTGCGTTTTCTTCGCGAGGAACGGAAACCTTGTTGAGCTTCTGCCATCAGGCAGAAAGAGTTCTCGGCAAAAAAACAGTTCCAAGAATTGGAAGATTCGGTATTCTCATCAGCAGTGAAATTTTTAGCAAACCAATTCTGCAACTGCCGTAGTTCGGATGCTTCCTCACCATAAACGTCCGATAATTTTCTTACGAGCTTGTACAACGTTCTTTTGTTCTACTTTTGGAAAATGTGACAAAATATGCTGCGATTTTCTTTTTCTTGAACAAGCTAGCGGATTACAAAATGAAATTAGTTACATTTTAAAATATACATACACGTGGCGCATCAATTACTTTCTAGCCAACCTAATATTTATATTTTTGAGGTCTTTGAAATGTGGAAACTTTTACTTTTTCAAACATTGCGGAAGAAACGAAATTCACCAATTGTCTGTTTTTTTTTCTCTCGTGTAATGTGACTTTGCGTCGAAATAAGCAGGTTCGAGTAGTGCCTCTAGATCAGACGCCGAATTACCTTCACTGCACACATCTCTTCCAGCAAATATGACGCTTTTCACAAAAAATCGTAAATTCAAGTCACGGTGATAGAAGAAAAAAAAAAAGTACCGATCGGGGCGTTAGCACTGAACCTAATCACTTTATGTCAGGAGACGTATTTCCGACGTTATCATAGAAGAAAATGCAATTTTTTTCACTGTAGTACGATTCGTCTCACTGAAAGGCCCAGAAGCAACTGTCCTAACTTTTATGCTATAAAATTTTATTCATATGCAAACGTTTGAATCGATAGAAAACAAATTGCAGGTGCGATTACTCAGTAGATCTATCAGACAACGCCACTCCCACTCGAGGTCTACCCCACGCCCCCTCGCGAATCACGTGACCCAAATCAACCAATCGCTAATTTTCGTTGCATCAGCGTTGCACCTGAAGAGGCTCGATTTTCTGGGTTACCCCCGCTAAGATCACTTTCGGTGATAAAATTAAACTATTAGACTGGTAATATTAAACATTAAAACACCGTGAGGTTTAAAAGAGAGTTCCACAAAGGTATCTTTTCACAGCTCGACCGAGCTGACTCTATTGAGCTTCTTGGGCTTCTCATACAAAGTATTCTTATCTCAGAATTTCCCCAGAAAGGACAGATAATTTCGGTCGTGATACTACGAGGATAGTTCGAAGGTTGTCGCGTTCTCGCGTTGGCAGGCGTAATTATCATCGATTAATCTGGAATACCGTGGAACCAGAGTCTGCGAGAGTCTGCCTGTCGCAAATCGAGCGCGGCAGAGCGAGAATCTCCCGCCTCTGGGATGTCAGTGTCGAGTCAAGTTCGTTTCTTTCATTCAGTTCGTTTCATAATGTATCCGTCTGGTCGACGTTGTTTCAACGGGCGCGAAGTCGCACGCGAGCTCGTCGGACGGCTGTCACTCATCGGCGCAATTTGTGTCGATGAGCCGGCTCTCGGAGTCCGAGGAGGGAAGGCTTCTGAAACGTTTACCGGCGCCCATTAGCAGGGATTTCGCAAAGGGGTGCGAATCAGGGGTTGGAATTCTATTTCGAGCGTCGGCCCCGACGCCGCCAGAAATTCGTTTCGTTCATTGTCTAGCCCATTCCGAGTTTATCGTTGTGTGTGTGTGTGTGTGTGTGTATGTATTGGAGTTTTTTAGCAGGCGGAAGTCGTTGAAGAGTTGGTTTGGTGGGGGTTGGTGCGATATATTTTAGTACTTTCCATTATTATAGAGATTGGGAATGTGAAAATCGAAGCTTTTAGCAAAAGGGTTGTTCCAACCCCTAAATATGAACTTGAATACTTTGTGGGTAGATTTTGAACAGTACATTTTTTAACTTCTTTATGTGATACTACCTTTTTGGGACGGTATAAATTTAGGTCTGTGATACTATTTTTGTATTCGGCTTAAATATAAAATTAATGGGATCTTTCTGCACGCGTGATATATTTTATTTCCATTGTCACAGAGGTTTGTTAACGTGGAAATTATTCGAGATCAGAATAGATAAAAAGAGAGCTTTAAGCCTAAATGTTATAGCGAACTTGGATACTTTGTAGATATCTTGAAGATTTTGCAATTTCTTTTGTTGCTATTTAAATCTCTGGTACCATTTCGTAAAACTCGAGATATGAAATATGAATCGACATCCAACGTTGCATCTCGCAACATGTACGCGCAACTTCTGTGTAATTATCCGCGTGAATAACGCGCATTTAATGAGCTGAATTAACGTGTCGCTTACATTTGTGCGCTTACAGAGGGTAAGGAGAGTCACACAGAGAGTACGGTCGTAAGCTGGATTAAGGACGGCGAACATCATGGAGCGCTACGAGGAGGAAGGCGAGGACAGCGACAACGAGACAGACCCGGAACAGCTTTTGAACGAATGGCTCGGCGAGTTGGACAGCCTGACTGCCGTGAGTTTAACTTCACTCCTCTTCACTCCGCGATTGTGTCAATTCGCATCCAATTACTAACTAAATTTATCGATCGAGCAACCTCGAGTTAGTTCAGCTAACTTGGAGGAACTGTCGCGTCGGTTGAACCGATGAAACTCGAAAGCTTAACACCGCGAAATTTTTAGAGACTTAACACTTTCTCTTTCGTGCTCGTGACATTGTTCAACGATCCGATCTACTAAAAAAACGATAGCCAACATTCACAGCCCGGACAGTCCGTGGTTCCACGCCGCTCAATTGGTGTCAATTGACACGTAGTCTAACCAATTCGTCGGTAGGTTCAATTTCGCGTAAAAACCACGGCGCATCGTTGGGCATTTCGAGTTGGACAAAAGGCTCGGTTTCCGACTGTGCGCGACGCAATTTCATCGCTTTCTCGCTCCACTCGCGCCACTAGTTCTCGTCGATTCGAAACGAAGTTCACCCGGTTGTACGCGCGCGCGCGATTATAAATCTTAGGCACAATGAAAACGAGATTTCAATCTGCTCGTTGGGCGTAACGAATTGATTTTCGTTAGCATGTAGCTCGATAGCCTGGCCGAGCATCGCGAGCAGGGGCACAATGGCAGCCGCAAAGCGACAAATTGTCGACAATTGACGCGGCTGAACGATCGCGAGTCGAACTTTGCCCAGAGCCAGCCGTGGTCGCCCCAACTACGGGGGAGTTTCCACCACGGCGAGGCTTCCGTCTCGAGGTTCCGGTCTCGCTCCGGTTTAATTGGACCAGGAGTGTTCTTTACCTCGTTGTCAATTATTTTCTGTAAAAAAGTCGATGGAAGTTGTTGAATTGCTTCTTCAGCGAGGATCAGAGAGGTTGTCGCTGCTTTCTGTTTCGGCGAGAAGAGAGTTAATCTCTTAAGCGAGAGTTTCTACGATTACGTAATTAAGGAAATCTGCAGTTGACCCTCGATCGATCGAATATACGTTTTGTATTGCTCGCAACAATTTTTTATTGTATTCCAGCGTCAAAGATTAAAAGAATCGTGATTAAAAGAATATATCGTCGATGACAGAAAAAAAAAGGCTAGCGAAATAAATAATGTGAATGAGTTTAGGTTAGGTTATATACTGGAGAATACAATTGGGAAGCTGGAAAAGTGCGAACAGCGTCAGAGTTTGAAAGAATCGTGATTGAAGGAATATCGTCGATGACAGGAAGAAAAAAGACTAGAAAAAGAAAAACTGTACGATTCGTCTCACTGAAATGAAGACAACTTTTTTGAATCGACACAAAACAAATTACAGTACCAGACAACGCCACTCCTACTCGAGCTCTACGCCACGCCCCCTCGCGAATCACGTGACCCAAGTCCACCAATCGCTAATTTTCGTTGCATCAGCGTTGCACATGAGGCCTAATTTTCTGGGTTACCCCCGCTAAAACTACTTTCAGTATATGATAAAATATCCATGTAAATGAGTTTGGGTCAGGTAATAGAAACGGGAAGCCGAAGAAGTGCAAATCGAGGCTGTTGGTTGGCAAACGACGCGTGAAAATCGCGCAGCTCGTTGGAAAAGATGCAACAGTTTCCGACCGAGCTGTTCGAGTGTATCTTCGCGGAGTTTGCTTCTCGCGCAGCGGAAGATAAATTAAACGCGTTCGAGTCGTCGGCCAACGACCGAAAGAGTTTCTGCACTTGCACTTGCACTTGGAGCTGCCGTTTTAAACCGCGTTACTGAAAATCGATAGCCACGCGATTTGGTATCGCGCTTCCTACTCGATTTGTCGAAATCGAGTGTCTTCCGCTGTTGCCCAGTTATAGTTAACTAACTGTAATTTCCTTGCATTGCCGTTCTCTCTCTTTGAATTTTTTCTTTATTTCATGCTCTGACGTTAGAACATAAAATTTCCATCATTGAATTAAAAAAAAAAAAAAAAAAAAATAAAAAAATACAAATTTAACAAAAATCGATCATCTTTGCCACTTTGGTAGTTCCAACGTTAAGACGCGATTGGAGTTGAAGGAATAGATAGGTATTATCGTTGATCGCGAATGACGACCCAATATCGGTGAAAGTTTGGACAATGAAGGCAACGTTATTGAACGGCGTGGTAACAAAACAAATAGTCATATCGAAAGTCACAGGAAAGTATGTCGAAACGTCAATTTAATCAACTCTGCCCATGCTCCGTGCACGATCTCCAATGCTGTTGGTTTAACTTTCTTTATTATTTCTACGCTTCAACGATCAGCTTCGTTGGCTGCCGCTGTTCCAACCTTTGTCCCAGAATCGTACGTCTTGTTTTGTCTGTATTGTAAAAATACTTTTTTTTATCGTCGAGTAATTTCCCCCCTTTTCTTTTCCTTTTTCTTTTTCTTTTTTTTTCGTATAATACGTTGAAAAGAGATGGAACAGTGGGATTTATTTCTAGAGCTACCAGCTTCGAGGGCTTGCAAAGTGGAATTTACCTTTCGTCCTGACACGTTTGGTAATCGCCGGCGATGGCGAGAGTACGCCTGTGCGTGTGAAACAATGGTTGGCGAGCGTGTACGCGTACGAGGAAGGTGTTCGATTATCTGTCTAGCGTGATGCGCGCGCCGGATCCTTCCTGTCCGAGAGCGGAAAGGTGAGAGAGCTTTTGCACTTGCACTTGGCGGTGCATCGGAGGTCGGTCAAGGCGCCTCTGCACAGATCGATAACCTGGCAACGCGGAATGGATAACGCTGCAGCGTGGTCGGTGACCCCGGCACAGCCTGCTCGCCAATATTCGAGTGCGTTTCCCTATTCGATCATTCGAAAGCCAGGGAGGCAATACCTACCTTCGTCCGATATTTTTTCCTCTCTGTCTCTCTCTTTTTTTCCGAATTATTTTTCACCCGGATAACGACGGTCTCATTGATTAACGAATCGAGGGAATGGATATCACGCCTCGCTTCGCTCCCACTTGTTTGTCAGTTTTTTCTTTTTTTTACTGAGAATTTTCATTTTCCTGAAGGATCCTGTCTTGTATTTTGGCCACGAAGGTGTGAGAATAATTAGGAATGAAAAAGGACAGTTATATTCAATGTTGGGTCGAGTGTATAAAGAGTGCTAGGAAAATTACTTTTTTCTAAATTCATAATTATTATTTTTTGATATTGTTTGCGTTATCTTTCAGATAACGATGTTTCTAACTTTTAAATTGATTTGGAAGCTTGTCTCTCGATTTCGCGTGTATGTTTTTGCTCGGTAAATTAGAACTGCAAGAATTAAACCAAGTTTGTGATAGACAATTGTTGATACGTGTGTGTGCCTGTGTCAACAATTACGTTCTGTCTCCCGCTTTATGATTCTGTTGCACGTCACGTATAAGATTTCTCTTGTAGAGCGGCGAGTTGCACAATTGAATTCCGAGAATGCAGATGAGACTGCAACGCGTAATCGTCGCGTATCATTGTTGTTGCTTCTCCTCTCTCGAGACTAACTAATCTTTTCTGACGCTATTGTTATTCGTTTCTACCGTATCACTTTGATAAATGAATTTAACAAATTAAAACGATGGGGAATATCTCTTATTCGCTCGAACATATCGAATATATATTTCAATTAAGAAATTCAATTTTTTTACTAATTAATTATTATACCGTGATGTACTTTGATTCATTATTTCATTATTTATTACATTTCAACTCATTCCAGCGCGATCTAATATATCAAACTCGAATTTCCCTGGTTCGTGTACGTGGAATTATCTTCGTCCAGTATATTACCGGTTGAGTGCAGTTCTCTGCTTTATCCATCATCGGCAAAGTTTCCTCGACAGCGCTCTTCGACACAACCTTCGCAGTTTAAATACACGTGGCGCGAATGCAGCTTCCATTTTATATACAAAATATACGCAGCTTTAATTTTAAATCGATAATACGTCTTTATTAAATTTCAAACAATTCGCAATTTTTTTAAGAGTCTCAGGTTTTTAATTTGCTCTCTGATGCAACTAGATTTTTTTATCTAAGAGCACGTACCACCTTCTTCCATCGACAAACGTAATTATTCCTCGTGATTGCATTTGAATGCGACTTTACTGCGACGTAATAGGTCATTAATTAAGATAATTGCCAGTGCATCCACAACGTCGCATAGTCCTTGACATAATAAAAGCAGAATCGCGTTATATGAAATGATGAGGTACGTCCACCATAAAATAGACAAATGTCCAAGGACTTCCGGTGATCATTAGTATGCGGGTTTTGTTGTATCCGCATCCGCGCGACTCGTCTTAGCATTGTTAAGCGACCAGAGCCTTTGTTCGTCATTACATTACTGCATCTCTTGTGATCTCGTTGATAAAACGAGAAATTTCTTGGAATCGAAATGTCGACGCTCTCTGGGAATCTCACCGCGAAGAAACGAATCCACAAACTTTTTCCGCGAGTTTCGAGAAATGGGAAAAATGTTTTAAGGAGACTTTTCAGAAAGAAATTGAAGTTCATAGATATTGGGCTTATCTCTCTCCTGCATGTAATTAAAGTTTTCTAATTAAATTAAATCTCCTTGAATCGGACTTTCAAGACCTCTCCCCTGAAAAATCAAGATTTCACTCAAGGATTAATTTTTTATTTCTCTCGAAAAGAATACTTTCTCTTGTCAGTTGGACTATCATTTTTCCTCTGGCTCGTTTCTTCAAGTAGGGTTCGAGCAGACCGAGGAACGTAATTGGCCAACCTCGTGACCCTGATATCCCCGCGCGATTCGTTCAATGAAAAGCTCGGTTCGTTAGGAACGATTTCAGGTAACCCTTTGGTCCTCGATAATCGACCCAAACGAGGTTTGTTACTGCCACGAAATCGGCAACAGAAGAGTCCTCACGTCCATCGAGAAAGCATCGAGTTTCGATCTAGAATCGTTGCCGTTAATCTTACTTGTTCGGTTCGTAACACAAGAGTCGGGAAGCTGAACTGGGAAACGATGTGACTTCGAAACTTTTGAAATCCTGGTGGAAAAAGTAATGTAATATAATTATATTTTTCTACCTAAAAATATAATTATATTTTATTCCCCTCGTCATCTTTAGAAAAAGATTCATTAACACGTTACAAATTAAGGCTATTTTCAATTGAAAATTCAAAATCAGAGCTACGATCGTATTGACAATGTAATTATATCTTCCCAGCGTTCAAGCGATAAGTGATGTAACAATTAATATTAATAGAAATGCACTTAAAATATACTTGCCATTTATCTTTAGAAAAAAAAGGAAGGATCATTGATGCGCTATAAATTAACGCCATTGTCGCGCTGGAAAATTCAAAGGAACAGTTTCGACTGTCATCGGCAAAGTCGGCGCACCTGGTATCGAGAGCTAGAGCTCTCCTTTGTTGGTTCTTGTGACCGGTGTTGCGCGCGAAGAAAAAAAGGAACAGAGAGAAAAACGTCGAAAAGGAGATTGCGAACGTGGATAGAATAGTTCAGGTAGCGGGTTCGACCCACGTGCCCAGGAGCAGCTGCAGTTTGACGGGCCTTCTTCATTCGCTTCCAACTCCCTCGTATCCTCGTAAGGCGATCCTCTCTTCCGCCTCTCGAGAAGGCTTCTGTTTTCCTCAGCCAAACCCGTTATCACTGCGCGTTGCTGTCGGCAAATCGATGCCCATTTCGCGATGCTGCTTCTCATTTCGTTTGGCTCAGTTGCGTCAAACCTCTAACAATATAACAAATATTCGCCATTTGAATATGAAGTTTCTTGGTTTCTGATCGAGGTTTGGACAGAATTGGCGTTTCAGTCAAATTTTACGTACGTTTCAAAACACACGACTATATATATATATTCAGAACACACACACACACAAACACACACACACACACACACAAATGTGAATGCTGTCGAAAAAATTGCAAAGAAGATAAAGAGAAAGGAAAGTTTCCAACAACACGCCATTCGCCATCTAGAATTAAGTGTCTTCGTTTCTTCCACTTTGTGTAGAATTCACGTGAAAGCTGGGATAAGCAGAGAAGAAAATTGACGACAATTGCTCGAGTTTCGCGGCTACGAAACTTTCCACCGGACGCAAATCGATTGCCATTTCTTTCTCATCGCGGGTATAGGCGGCGGAGAAAATCGAAGGAATAGAAAACTCGCAACGCGCGTCGGCCACGCGTTCTGTCTGCCATCTGTTGCTCTCCTCTCCTAATCTTTTTCCGAGATCTGTTTCCGAACAACTGGAAACACCATATTGCTCGGCCGCCTGCCGAGGACGTTTTTTAACTCTGCTTCAAATTCATGAAGCTTCTCCATTATGCAATCGTTCAGCATCGTTGAAGATTCGAGATTAGGACGAATGTATTATCCACTAGAGCGCGGAGGATTCGAGTATTTAAATGCGAAGTTTCTCGTTTCCGCTTGAAACGCCATAGTGCTCGGCCCATAATGCGGACGCTCGTGCATTTATTGATGGACAAAGCTGATCTCCCTTCGGCAACTGTAATCCGATAATAAATACGAATCGTGTGTTTGAAAATTTGATTAAAATTGATTACAACGCGCAATTGCCTCCTGCGATTGCGTACAAATTGAAGTTGGATTGATTGATTGATGAAATTTCATTAAATATTTCGTAGTACTAAATCTAGCTTTACCATGCTAGAGAATGAATCTGATCGAATCTATTCTGATATCTAGCTTCTGGCGCCAGTCATAGACAAAAATATCAGATTGCTATTAGTAGTCACTAGTGACAATTCGTAGCTTCAATTCCGTGGGGATGCTGCAACTTTCAAAATATACAGACACATTGCGGATTTTTGTCATTGGTTTTACGAGAGAATTGCATTGGGTTTAGGTTAGGTTTATTGTTGTCGATAAAATTAAATGTTACAAAAATAAATAAATATAAGTATTTGTACATTGAGGAAAATTGGAGGTGCTGCAGTTCCACAGTGACTACGTACGAGCCGCCGCATTGGTAGCCACTTTTTGCAATATTTAAATACCAAGTTCAAAGATCCAAATACGTTTCAATTTCCACAATTCCTCCTGTTTCAATAGAATCTCTCTTCGAGAAAAATGCCTATCTCAAATCAAATTGAAGCTATTCCGATAGCTTTTGATACCTGTCAAAGATAAAAAATATCAAAATTATTATTTACAGTCACTCTTTACAGTATTATAAGTGCAAACATTCAACCAAATATATATTCCATTTCTCTATTTTTTCAACACGATCTCTCTCCGAGAAAAATCTGAAATGAGATCGGAGCTATTCTGATAAAGGGTCAAGAATGTCCGAATTATCACACGTACTCTTTGCAGTACCGTGAATCCAAAGATCCAATTCAAACAGTTGTTCCAGTTTCCACGACTTTGCGATCTCTCAGGCTGGAGTGAAAAGGTTGAAACAACTAAAACAGTAGAACAAACAACGAGCTGATGGAAGTGTCCGAAGAGAGGAGAGGATTGTCGAGACGGATCGAAGGTTCGAGAAGCGAGGAATGACGCGTGGTTTTGAGTGCGCTCATCTTCGTTGGACTCTGGGTACCTGTATTCCCGAAGCCCCAACACTCTCAACACCTCGCCAAGGGGAATAGGGGAAGCCTGTCTGGTCCGTGCGTGTGTACGAGCCTCGTCCTTTGGGTTGCAGCTGCCTCTCGTAGCTGCAGCACGTGTTCCTTCTTCACCGGGGCAGGTGGTTGGCGTCGTTAAGCAATCGCCTCCCCCTCGACGATCGCCGAGATTTGAACGTGGCACGGCCGACCAACAAGGAACAAGATCTTCTACGACAGAGAAGAAACGAAGTTCGTCCGGCGACGAGGAGGAGGAGGAGGAGGAGAAGGAGGTGAAGTGGCCGAGAGCACGAGGCAAGGAGGAAGGGACAAGATGGCGGGTAGCTGACAAGATCGCCGAAGATGTAACATCGAGCCGAGGATTATACGATCTTCGCGAAAATCCGATCATCGGTGAATCGGCGAAATCCACTCCCGATATTGACTCGGTTTACGTAGAAGCTATTTCCTCCTCCAAGAGTGAGAATTTATCAACTCGAGTTCACGGGGGAAAAGAAAAAGATTAATTTCTCTTCGGGGAGTTGTGTTCTTGAGTAGGTTATGCGTGATCGAATGAAATTGTACAGTCTCTTCTAACGATGGTTTTTGAATCCATTTTCGTCGATTCAAAACTCTTCGTTTGGAAGATACCAGCTTGGTTTACAAAGAGAGTCTTCCATCCTTGAAAAGTAAAGATTTATCAACTCGAGTTCAATTGTTGAATTGTATAGGTTATGTATAATAGTTGAATTAAGTTACAGCGATTTTTTTTCAATCTATTTTGGTGGAACTCTTCATGATTTTTCGAGAGTGAAGATTTATCAACTCAAGTTCACGAAAAAAAAGAACGAAAATAATTAATTTCTCTTCTAAGAGTTGAATTGTTCAATTGTATAGGTTATGTATAGCTGTTGAATTAAGTTATAGCGATTGTTTTTGAATCTATTTTGTTGGGACTCTTCATGATTTTTCGAGAGTGAAGATTTATCAACTCAAGTTCACGAAAAAAAAAACGAAAATAATTAATTTCTCTTCTAAGAGTTGAATTGTGGAATTTTATAGGTTATGTGTAGCTGTTGAATTAAGTTATACGGTTTCATTCAACGACGGTTTTTGGACCCACTTTGGTACTCTTTGAGGAAACTCTTCGTGATTCTAATTACGTATTAAGAGTTTGATCGCGTTTGTAGCGTAATGCTAGTTTGCATGGTAACGTGTAGAGGATAATAACGTGTTTTTTTAAACGTCGTTTCAAACGATTTTTGTTTTCATCGAGTTTCAAGCGAGTTGGAAGCAGATTACTACGTCGTATCGTGCGATCATCTTGTGCAAGTGAGACGCTTAAAGGTAGATGATGATACGTATTAAATTCGTATTTTTTTCCATTCTGCCGATTACGATGAATTTCATTACTCGTTATTAATCGTAACCAGTCTCCCATTTTCTTCAGAGATCAACGCGTATCTCGCAATACCCGATCACAAATTTTCCTCGATCCAACATTCCAAAACGTGACGAAAAACCAACATAACCTAGAACGAGCATCTTCTTTTACGCTCCTCCCACATAACGGGTCATCGCGCAGCGCCGCGTTGCCTTGCGATAACGGAATAAACCCAGTAATAAATCCAGTGAGAATCTGTGAGAATATCGTATTCGCGAGAGGAACGTCCAACGCTGCACCTAACATCTATCAAAGATCGCTCTTGCATTTGATCGGCAAAACTAGCGGCTCGCGGCTATTTTGTTTGAAGAAGCCGTGGCAGCGCGCGCGAATCACGATAGCAAAAGGAAAGGGGGGACAAAGAAGAGAAGAAAGGACGACGTGCTGGAATAGGGCGGGAGGAGAAGCAGGTGATACCGGAGATCTGCTTCTCGCTCGTGACCGGTTCCTGGATCATGGATGGATGCGGTTTACTGCCGCTTAATAAGCTGTAATAAGGACTGGGCGAGTCTGGTACCCCGGCCACTCGATATTCCGTACGCGATAAATCTCACCGACGCGGTCGTAACGCGAATCGCGCTCGGACGAGACCACGGAACGAGCAGGTGGCTCGTGACTCGTTTCGATACCGACCACGCCGTCTCCCCCTACGTTGTGCCCTCTTTTAACGAGCTTCTCTTTTCCCAAGCTCTGCTCCTTCTCCTCCCCCCCCCCTTCTCTGTCCGCTCTCTTTGACTTTGATTCGCCCGTTTCCCGATCCTCGCCGACAGGATAATGCCACTTGACCACTTCTCAACGAGCTCTGCCTCAACGACCGCGTTTTCCGATTTCTACTCGCCGTTGCAACTTTGCTGTTATTCAGCACTTCTTCTCGTGTGTTTTTTTTACACGAGGAGTTTGGAAGAGAGTGGAAAAAGACTAATTGTGAAATAAAACAGTCATCGAGAAGGCTCCAACTCGAGGCCTCGAATCTCGTCGATGCAGAGCTCGGCCCTCGAGAAATTATGGACAATAAACGGGCACGGTGAACGCGTCGCGAGGAGTCTGAACCAAGGGGAACTGGACCAAGCGATAAATCTTGCTTTTTGGTCGGCGGCTTACCACGCGAACTCTCGCTTATCGCCAGGGTCGATCGAGGTCTTAACGACATAAGGGCTGTGTCGTCGTTCCAAATAGGGGCGGGTCACCCCCTCGCGCGAGCTTCCTCGGGGTTCCTTTTGGCTGGTGGCGACTCGACAAAGAAACCTCTTCTTCCTCCTCTCCCTTCCGCCCCGAGGACTCGATTCGACTGGACAAGGGAGGAGGGAAGGACAGGAAAGATGAAAAGATGGAAAGATTTTCCCTCTCTTTCTTCTCGCCGGACTTCTCTCTTTCTTTGGTAAATCAGATGCAGCCTCGGCCTCTCGTCGCGGCGTGCAACAGTTGGCGAGGAGGAAACATCTGTCGGTCGCGGCGCATGCGCACCCCTCAGGTAAAACCTGCACCAACCCAGGGATTCTCAAATTTTTCACCGCGAGATTTCTCCGCCACTTTTTTTCTTTTTTTTTTCGAGAACGTTGTTCTCGTCCTTGTTGCGTAGAAAACAAATTGCAGCGTTGACGGAACGAAATCACGGAGCGTCAAAGTTTCGAAAGCTCGGTTAACGCATCGGCTGATCGTTCCTACTTCGTGTAAACACTTAATTAAAACCAGATGAACGACGAATTTTTGAGGTTAGGTGAGTCTAAAATTGTCCCACGTTTGTTTTTTTTTCTTTGACAGTTAGTTGCATGGTGGGATTATTTATACTCCACTCTGTAACAAAGAATTTACTCAAATATTACTTTTAAGAAATATTTTATGTTTAGTAACTCTTTTTTTATATTAAAAAAAATTCCGTGCTTTAAAAATGCGTGCGATTCGTCTCACTGAAGCAATTGTTCTGACTAGGAAATGAAGACGACTTTTTTGTC
Organism: Melipona quadrifasciata; assembly: GCA_001276565.1. Lineage (NCBI taxonomy): Eukaryota > Metazoa > Arthropoda > Insecta > Hymenoptera > Apidae > Melipona > Melipona quadrifasciata. The sequence goes on along the minus strand of KQ435774.1, from coordinate 632,861 downwards.
ATAAAATTTTATTGATATGCAAACATTTGAATCGATAGAAAACAAATTACAGGCGCGATCGCTCAGTAGATCTACCAGACAACGCCGCTCCTACACGAGGTCTACCCCATGCCCTCTCACGAATCACGTGATCCAAATCAGCCAATCGCTAATTTTCGTTGCATCAGCGTTGCACCTGAAGAGGCCCGATTTTCTGGGTTGTCCCCGCTAAAATCACTTTCAGTAATGCGCAACACGTGACGTTTCATAGATATCGATTACATATTTTGCCTCGTAAACGTGAAAGTTTGCTCGAACGTGACAGTCAGTGCGTTGAATCGCGATTTTGCGAATGTTATTAGTATCATTATTTTTCGCTCATTCTGCACGACAGAAGCACAGAAGCTCGTTAATTACACAGAAGCTTGAACGGCGAATGTTTCTCAATAAGCAGATCGTTTCGAAGCTCGCGCAATTATTTCGAGCGCATCGCCAGTTGTGGTACTTGCCCGCGATTACGAATCCCAACACAATCGTTGCCGTAACAACCGGGTAATTGCCAGAGCGAAAGAAGTCGCAATTACCAGTGCAATTAAGAGCGAACAATCGCGTTCCAGTTTCAAGTGGCGAACGACTGGGTTAGGAATGGACGCCACGCGTAACTGCTCGGGGCTTTTCCAGTCGGCCCTTTTCCTTCCATAGTGATATTTTCATTCCAGAGAGATGTAGGTGACTGGTTCTACTGGCGTTCTGGTGGCTTCTGTTAGATTTTTCCTCTTGTTCGAACCAAGCAATTTTAGTGACCATTTCGAACTGAATGCTTGGCCAGCTCTCGATCTTTACGATTCTCATAAATTTATATTTCTCGACGATAAAGATTCAACCATGAGATTGCCTGCCCTGCTGCATCTATTGTTGAAAAAAGAAAAATGCATTTGATATCCGTGATTTAAGGGGGAGATATAATTTTGTCTTGAAAGTGAATTTTTAAGTTATCCATCACACGTATGTTGTTTCATTTTAATCTATAAATGCAATTATGTCTCGAATTCTTTTTCTGTTTTAAAAGTGTACTTAATTCTAACCTATAAATGCAATTATTTTCGAGACTATTGGTCGTTTAAAAAATATCTCAAATGGTATAGAAGATTGATAAAGGTCATTGTTTTTCAAATACAATTACACAACTTTTTTACGTAGTCAGTCGACGCGGTAGGTCGTTTTTTGTAAAAAAAATATGAACCCGTGTACACATATCGAAAAGTTGTTAGCTTAGGAGATACTTTAACCTTAATTTTATAAAATTTATCGTATTAAAGAGACGAGAAAGGATTTTTTATTTATTCATACTGTTCTTGTCTTTTATGCATAGATTTTATAAATCTTTTTAGAGACTGAACTTTATAAAAATTCTTTGAGATCTTTTCAGAGATTTAAATTTTACAAAGATTCTTTAAAAATCTTTTATAAGAATCTCCTAAAAACTAATAGGTTTCAGACGTAGATACGTTAATACTTTTTTTTATGGAGAACGTCCTGCTGCATCTATTGATGCAAAAAGAGAGAGAAGAAAAAAAAAGGAAAACAGAAGAAATTGAGACATTTTGGACAATGATGGAGATAATTGCAAAATCCCGTATTAATAAACGATACAAGCGAAACGAATAGTTCACTTAAATCGACGAAACATCTGAAAGTTAGACTTATACCTTCGAGAGATTAGTCTGCAGAGAAATGTTGCTTCTGTATTTTACTTCTACTTACCTTTCAAGGTAGCTAAACTTCTGTTACGGCGAACAGCATAAATTGCTCCCCTTGCTTCCCGAACAAATTCGTACCAACAAAGTTCCAGCGCGGTCAAACAGTCGCGGCAACGATAAATATTATAGATAAAAGTTGAGTTTCTTTTCTCCTCCGCCGATACATTATCTGTCGGAGAGCGGAAAAGCGGGCAGAGAAAACTCAATTTAGAAGTTAGCCGCGGCTCGTTTCGCCGTTTTCTGGTTTAAGAGCCGCGTGGATCAGCGGATTAATTACGGGCCGCCTCGTTCGCGTTCGGTCGTTTCCTTTCCTCCGGCGAAAAAGGAGCTAGACGCTCCGTCTGTAATCCAGTCGTAATTAAAATTGAATGCCTCTTCGGTTTCCAATGGCCTCGCTGAACGAAATTCAATTAACACTAACCGCGAGTTACGCCGATCGCCTCCGATGGGATCTGCAATGTGTATCCAAGGCGGCCGATGTTCAGTTTCTTTCAATTGCGGGGGTAGTGTCGCAGTGAGTCACGCGAAAAATTACACGTCCGCTTCCTTGAGCGAGGGTTGAAACACCCCTTTCGTATTACTGCGTATCCCACGCTGGCTGTCGTTTATTATTACTGTTCCGACTCTCTGATGCAAATTCGTGCCGGTCACTCGAACGTTTTATTAGTCAGCGAAGGCGCAGTGTATGGCGGCGATGATGGTGGTCAACTCGGTGCAGGTTTCTTTCTTGTATTTCTAATAATTCGATCGCTCGAATTAAAGTCTCGAAAGATATGCCACTGGGCCACAAAGTATAAAGGATAAAAATGAAACGCGAGTAAAAATTTATACGAACGACTGTACGCAATTACTAAAATAATAAAATATAAAATATAATTAAAATAATAAAATATATTTACAGCTCGGTGCAGCTTTTTTTTGTATTTCTAATAATTCGATTGCTCGAATGAAAGTGTCAAAAAGTGTCGAAAGATATACTCCTTGGGCCACAAAGTAGATCCCATAAAAATGAAACGAGAGTAAAGATTTATTCGAACTGTCGTAAACGAAAGTAAAATAACACGATCGCGCCAATTATCAGTCATTTTCAACGCGAAGCGAAACAAACCTGCGTCTCTCGATGCTAGTGTGCGATGACTGGAACGGTTGTTGCGCGATGCGATAGAGGAAAGTAAAAAATTGAAAGCAAAAGAATTGGCGAACAACCGAGTGAAATAGAATCGGCGAGACAGAAGAATCGAATGGTGTTCGCTGCCTGGTACCGAGTTACACGCAAATTTATGACAGAAGGGAGCTACTTTCGTCGATTCGATTGCCTTCGTTGCGAAAATTAGGAAGCGAACCGCGTCCGTGTTCTTTGCTCGCCGATATTTCTCCAAATTTCTGCAATTGAAGCGACATCAATCTCTCGGTTACGCCACTTCTAACCTAAACCAAGAGCGGAGATCCGATCGCGAGAGTGGAGATCTCGCGCGACTCGCGTTTAACGCGGCAGAAACTGGCGGTTTACGTAAAACCGTGGAAAGAAAATTAACGATACGTCTCGTAGATAATTGCGATTACGTCACGTTGGATAATTTAATACCAGTTAAGTTCGGCGATCTGTGCGATCGTTTCCCCGTTTGTTACGCTGACGTGCAATATCGGAGAGAAAGTGGAAAATTGCTGCGTCGTGACACGTGGTAACGAGCAACGATATCCTCTCGATCAGAGTTCTTCTTTGGCTCGAAAAATCCTCGTCTTTGCGACGATTTGTGACAGCAGCGATCGCCGGTAGGAAGCGTGAAATAAATAACGTGTTCGTGGCGAAACGATTGGCTTTCCGGTCGAAAACCGCAAACACTCGCGCGTGGAAAAGGCCTTCGAACGTGAAATTAATAGTAATATTCGACGGAGTTACGCAAGCTGACAGATGTCTCCGGTTGTGTCGGCTGACCTACATCCATTCAGACGCGAGTGGATCTTCGCCGCGGCAGATTCCGGGGGGAAGAACATCTTCTTTCTGAATTTCAGTCGTGGCCGAAAACGAAAACGAGAGGAAACGAGCAAAGGCAGACGAACTCGGTGATTATTATTACACTACAGTTGGTACATATAACAGCTTCTTGTCCGGTTCTTTTCGAAATTAAAAAGCCAAAAAGTGTGCAGAACGTACGCAATTCGTGTAAAATATCCCAAACGAAACACCTCTCGTGAAATTTCACGAACATCCGCCTCGTTGTAGCTTCAATTAATTCTGTAACTTCGACGCGGTGGCGCGGTTTTCTGCCTCGTGAATTTGAAAATTTGGCAAACATTCTACGCGTTCCTGCAGCTTCAAGTTGTCCATAAACGTAACGTCGAGATTTCTAGAAATTAATCGGCAAAGGTCACGTTAACGTTGGAAAATTTAATCTACGCGATCGTCACGGTGCAAGCAGCAGAGAGAGGATTGGAAAATGGTATCGCTGGCGTCGCCACAATGGGTCCTTGGAGTACGAAAGAACGTCGATTCTGAAATTCAAGAGCGCGAACTGGGTCACCCGGATCGCGATACTTCCTCGTTTTTTCTTCTCTCCTACGTGTCGTAGAACGAGTCCTTCAAAGTTATCTCATCCATAGGTGTGCCTCCTGCGGACCGTTTCGTTGTGCAACGAACAGGATCGTCTACACGTCGGTTCGGAAAAGGAATTTTTCTTTGAACATTTTTTCACTTTCACCGCGTCGTTTCGGAAGTCGGACGACAAAATTGGGCAGGCGTGGCTGTAACAACTGGTACAATCCTGCATCTTTCAAAAATTCCAAGACAATTCTTTTTTCCCGGGATTTTCTTTTTGCAGCGTTTTGAGCGAGTTCGTAAAGTTGTGTCATTTCCTCTTATCTTCGTATTTGGGACAAGCTGTTAATATGGAGATAGAATGCACGCGTTACAAATATTTGTAAGGTTCTGTGTTTGCGATTAGATAGGAACGTGTCCAGTTTGCGTGGCCTATTCCCGCTCTTGTTAGTAATATTTGTTCTTTTTCGTTCAGCCGTAAAGTCGGGCCAGCGTCACATACACTGTTTCGAATTTTACGTAGCTGGCCAGGTCTTGCATTTTTCTATTCTTCGCCCCAATGTACATTTGTACTGCGACTCCGAGTTACAGTATCGACGCTCAAATTAATTCGCATAATTCACGAGATCGATACACTTTCAGCAAATCCGCAACAGAAATAAAATCGACAGTACAGTAATTTATAATTTTCGAAATTTCGCAAGCAACGTATTTCAACGATTTTCTCTAAACTATCACGACGTTATACCTTTTACTCGCAATTTTCCGCTCGTATCGAAGAGTACGCGCGATGGCGGACGACGAGAATACGTCGCCTGGTAAATGCCGGTAATGGAAGGAACGAGCGGAGACAAAGAGGCTCGGTGGAAAGGGCGAGAGATCGGTTGGCGAGAGACCGAGGGAAGAGAGAAGGAGAGGATTTTGAGAAACACTGCGTATCTGTGCCGAGCGCCACGCGACCAGGTCGTCCGGTCGGGCTGGGTGCCGGGTGTTGTTGAAATCAACGTGGTGGGGTTCCTTCGACGAAGACCACAACCGGAGCCTTATGCCTTCAGTCGACTCTCGGCTCTCACTGCGACTCGAGCTGGCTGAGATTCCGTTAATTAAAGCATCCAGCGATTCGGCCAAGGGTGGCTGCCGTGAGGGGACGACAGGTGAACCGGTACCGGTGCGCGATCGGTCGTGCCGAAAAACAAAATCACGTTCGAGGTTGCGCGTCCTGCCCGCCCGGGCACCGCGAAACGAAAGCTGCAATAACTGCCGGCCGACTGTTCGAATGTCGAGGAAGAATCACCGATCAGAGTATCGGAGGAAGAATTGACGAATCGATGGAATATCGGAGAGGAGGGCGATTTGCATCGAGAGCAAAGTCGATCGAGAAGATCTGTTGAGGAAGAGGATTACGAAGATCGAGAAGGGTACGAGTGTTTCGAAGCGGTATACTCGGTATATACCGCGTCACGCTCGATCCGGAGATCGATCCGACCAGTTCCTTTTAACGGTCGATCACCTCGATCTCGCGTCAGAGCTGCTCGCCGAGCGGGACGCGGAGGAGGGCGTCGCGTACGCGTCGACGGTTGTTAATTAGTACGTGGGTGCCGTGATAGAGTGAGGGAGAAGAAGAGAGGGGGGGGAGGACATAGGAGTGAAAAGAAGGGAGGAGAGTGGAGGCACCGGTGGACGCAAAGAGATGCCGAAAGCGGAGGGAGCACGGTTTAGAGAAGCAGAAGAGAGCATCGAGAAATAAAAGAGGCGAGAAAGGTCGGTGGAGCCCGAGGAGCGGAGCCCCGGAGGAGACAGTTAAATAGATGCAGGAATCTGTTCGCGGCGCCGTGCTGCTGTAGCAGCGAGAAAAAATATTCGGCCCCCTCTCCCCTTCCCCGACCCGCCCCGCCCTCCAGGTGTCTTTGTGCGCGTGTTCGCGTGTTCGCGCGGATGGAACGCAAGAATCCCAGGAGCGTAACAGTCGCCGCGTTTGCGACCGGTTGAAGGGACCGCGAATTCGCTCCGAGGACCAGTTTCCCTCGACAGAGGCGTTAACCTGTCGGGGCAGCTCGAGGAAAACGGCGAACGACGCCGCGCGCACGTCTCGCGAACATACGGAATCGCGGTGACAATCCAAACTATCGAAAGGTTTTTCTGTCGTCCAGCGAAAGAGACTCGATCGATGATCCTCGAACAGCGGTGACTGCATTGTTTTTTTCTGTTTGTTTGTTTGTTGTTCCGAACCGATCGAACATGTTGTGCGGCACGTTCAGGAAGAGGAGGAGGCATCCGGGGGACGAGTATCGACTGATCAGATCGAACACGATGCCTCGAGTGTTGTCGGTGAAGGAGGGCAGCTTGGTCACAGTCCGGAGAACAAAGTCCTCGAGGGTGGCAGCTCGATCCTCGCATCTCAGAGATCTTCTGCACACGGTAAGCCGAGCTGTAAACGCGCGCGATCTCGCGCCGCGATTCGCTACTCGGCTACGTGGCGAGTCGCGGCATTTCCCGTGGTAATAAAATCGACTTTGCCGCTGCAGCCGAGGAGGCACTCGTTACGTGCTTGGTAAAGGGAAGAGATATCGCGAATCGTGCTTCGATTTTGTGGTATCCCGTGACACTCGCAAAGATCGAAAGAAACTTGGATTTCACTTGAAATAAAGGTCGCGTTTGTTAGTGTCGGATTTATTTGCGATATATTGGAACTTGTCGATGGAGGGGAAAAATATTGGCGACTCGATGTTTCGCAAATATTTGAAACTTGGATTTTACTTGGAACAAAGATTATATTCGGTGACAAATTTATTAAAACTAAAGGTATTCGCCGCTCGTGGAATTTCGTCGCCTGTTTGATCAGAATTGCGCCAATCGAGGCTCAGGTGCGCTTTATGGTCGCGCATTAATCGTAGAAACATCGGTGCCCCCTTCCATCGGTATTTTCGTCGTTCGAAAGCAGTTGTTTGAACACGGACAAACGACTGCGACCGTGCAACAGCTGCTACCCGCAAGACGATTAGATAAATTTCGTAAAATCGCCATGGACGTCGTCTTTCCAGTCGTAACTTAATTTACGAAAGTATATCCTTCTGAATGCGAGCAAACGACGACGTTTTTATCTTTCTCTGATGTTCATGAACGTCTGCATGAAAAATTCCACTCTTTCTTTTTGGAATCTTTATAATTACATCGGTCTTGTATTT